>BGPR01009510.1:0-57179 GCA_013235015.1 Araneus ventricosus
CCGATCCTGTAGGAGGAGCTCGCGCCGCCATCTTGGATTTCATCCCCTTTTTTAGTTTTTTCTAAATATCTCAAAAACTATTCAATTTTAAAATTACAATTGATTTAACAAATTAAAGAGCGTAAAATTCCCTACTAATACATACTTTTTTTTTTCATCCAGCTTTAACAATTTCAGAGATAATGGATATCAAAATCTGCCGCCATCTTGGATTTCATGCCCGTTTTTTAGTTTTTTTTTAATATCTCAAAGCCTATTCAATTTTCACATTATATATTATAACCAATTTGAAGAGCGTAAAATTCCCTACAAACACATGCTCTTGTTTTTCTTTTAAGTTTCATAGTTTCCGTGATAATGGGTCTCAAAGTTTGTCGCCATCTTGGATTTTTGCCCCCTTTTTGTTTTTTTAAAAAAATATCTCGAAAACTATTCAATTTTCAGTTATATGTAACACATCAAATTAAATACAATGAAATTCTCTAATAATATGTGGGTTTTTTTTTTTTTTTTAGCTATAATAGTTTTCGAAATAATTGGTCTTGTATCTAGCTACAAGCTTGGATTTCGTCCCCCCATCTTAGTTTTCTTTGAATTTCTCAAAAAACTATTAAATTTTAAATTACATAAGATACAGCTGATTTGTAAAAAACTCTTAGTTCAGGATTTTCTCCCAGTCAACAAAGGGTTTCAAGAAAAGCAATAAATCATATAGCTTTGAAAATTGGTACAAATGTTCTCGAGGGATTTATGATAAACATACTAAAAGTCCCCGGTCCGGGGGGGGGGGGGTTGAGCTTGCTCCGCCATCCTGGATTTCATCCCCCGTTTTTAGTTTTTCTTGAATATCTCGATAACTTTTCAATTTTCAAACTACGTATGGTACAACAATTTAAAGAGCATAAAATTCCCTACAAATATATACTTTTATTTTTCTTCCAGCTTTAATAGTTTCTGAGATAATGGGTCTCAAAGTTGATCGCCATCCTGAATTTCATCCCCCTTTTTTAGTTTATCTTATAAATCTATTCAAATTTTATATAGTCAGCAAATTAAAGAGCGTAAAATTCCCTATAAACGCATTTTTTAATTTTTGTTTTAGCTTTGATAGTTTGAGATAATGCGTCTCAAAATTTGCCGCCATCTTGTATTTTATCCACTTTTTTTAGTTTTTCTTCAATATCTCGAAAACTATTTGATTTTCAAATTACATGTAATACAACAAATTATTGATCGTAAAATTCCCAACAAATGTATACTATTTTTTCTAGCTTTAATAGTTTCCGAGATATTCAAGAAAAAAAGGGGGGGGGGGGGGGGAAAATTCCAAAAGGGGGGTAAATTTTTGAGACCCATTTTCTCAGAAACTATTAAAACTAAAACAAAAATAAAAGAATGACTTTATAGGAAATTTTACGATCTTTAATTTGCCGATTACATAAAATTAAAAAATTGATTGTATATCGAAATATTCAAGAAAAATTTTTAAAAAGGGGATGAAATCCAAGCTGGCTATAAAGTTTGAGAACCATTATCTCGGAAACTATTAAAGCTAGAAGAAAGACAAAGGCATTTATTTGTAGGGAATTTTACGCTCTTTAATTTGTTAAATTGTAATTTGAAATTAGAATACTTTTCGAGATATTCAGGAAAAACTAAAAAGAAGACTATTAAAGCTGGAAGAAAAAAGTAGTATTTATAGGGAATTTTGCGCTCTTTAATTTGTTAAATCACATCCATTTTGAAAATTCAATAGTTTTCGAGATATTTAGGAAAAACTAAAAAAGAGGGGATGAAATCCAAGATGGCGCCGCGAGCTCACGCCCCCAGGACTGAGGACATTTAGTATGTTCGTCATAAGCCCCTCACGAACATGTGTACCAATTTTCAAAACTATATTATTTAATATTTTTTTCACCCCAATTTTGGACCTTCGTTTACTGTAAATCTGTTACTTACTAAATCTGTTTTCTTTCATTTATTTTCATTTTATTTATTTTTCTCATTATTAATGGCAACAACTTTTTGTACAACATTAGTAAACACCTCAACTCAAAAATCATGTTTTGATTTTAGACCATGAGATATCGCTAATAACAGTATCCTTAGCCTTTTTTACTACTATAGTTGCCCTATCATTAATAAATTTTCAGAAACGCACCTCAAATCTTGTAATGTCATTCAAACAACGACTCTTAGAATAGTCCTTGGAATACCAATCTGGACTCCTAACATTATCCTATTAAAGCTAGCAGGGCAAGAAATCCTGTCGGTAAAAATCAGGCATTTAGCAATTCAATTTTTTATCAAACAAATTGCGACTCACCCCTTCTTTCCTTTGACCCATACTACCGAGAAGTTTAATTTACAGCTAGTTGAAAAAGATGTAGAATTCCTCAGAGTCACATTTCATAATCTTAATTGAATTCCAGACCATGTAATAACCCTCCCAGTTCTTCCTCACTCCAACCCAAACTTGTGTGAAATTTTTCTTAAAGACTTTTATTTTCAAAGCAAAGAAATCCCAGTTTCAATAATCACCACTAGCTTCACTGAATTCATCCAAAACCTTTTCCCAAATCATTACATTATTGCTATTGACGGTTCGAAATTGCATTGTTACACATCAATTGCGGGTCTCTAATATTCAACAATTCTCTTTTCGTATTAATCCTTTAAATTCTGTTTTCACAGCAGAAGTCTTGGCGATTTGCCAAGCATTGGATGAATTATCAGTTCCTGAAAAGGATATTTTAATCCTTTCTGATAGCTATTCAGCACTATCTTCTCTTAAAAGCAGAAAAAAGTTTTATGTATGCAGAAATTGAGTAAGGAAACTGAAGAAGAAAAAAAGATTCTTCGGGAAAAGGACAGAATTAATCATGCGAAACATAGATTAAAACAGAAAGGAAAGAAACATCACCACATCAGTAGCTCAAGCAAAGCATTTGGAAATAATCAAGCTTTAGGTAAAGCTATTTCACGTGCTAAAAATAATCTTCCCAATAGTCCAAATAAACGAGTAGCAGTTATTCAAAAGCTAGCAAGTCAATTTTACCTCCTAAAAACTACACAAGTAGGTAATAATGGTATTGATGACACAACAAAAGAAGCAGTTATATGTTTCTATGCTAATGATAACATATCAAGTCAAGCTGCAGGCAAGGTTTTTGTATTTTGAGAAATGATATGGGTAAATCAAAGATTCAAAAGCGATATCTTCAATTAACACTTGGAGGAGTATACAGACTTTACATTGAAGATCATCCATCACACAAAATTGGATTCAGTAAATTTGCAAGTTTAAGACCCAAACACATATGCTTATGAAATGAAACACCTAGCAATATGTGCATCTGTGTTTATCATGAAAATATAAGGCTACTGTTAGAATCCTTGCCAGTTTTTCCTAACTGTGTAACAGAATTTGTGAAAACATTTGATAATGCAATGATAATGATGAGAGCTGGCTTCAAACATGCAATGATTGTAAAAAACCTCAAGCTCTATAGAAAATTTGTAGAATGTCTTGTTGAAGTTAAGTCTCAAGTTTCATATAAGCAATGGACAAAATCAGCAGACGGAACTGTAGTACAAAACAAAAATCGTACTGCTTTGAATGATGTTCTAGATTTATTAGGGAAACAACTTGCATATTTCCTGTGGCATGTTTATGCAAAGCGCACACAGTCTACATTCTTTACAAATTTAAAACAAAATCTGCCATGTGGAAAACTTTTAATTCAAGCTGATTTTAGTGAAAATTATTCTCGCACTTATCAGGATGAAATTCAGTCTGCACATTGGCAGAAAACATCTTCCACACTGTATATATACTACTATGGTCTATTATCGTGGTAATGCCACTGTTATTGATGTTAGTTCTGAAACTTATGTTGTGACCTCTGATTATAACCACCACGATAAGTACACAGTAATTGTATTTAATAAATTAATTCTAGAAAAATTTGAAGAAAAACATCCAGAGTTAAAAGTACAACCTGTGGCGGCCCGTGTTATGTAATCTTGGGGGTGCTGTCCTTCCTATGCATTTTTAATCCTTTACAGCACAGTAATGTATATTTGAACCACTTACATTTTTTGGCTTTTTTCATTAACTTTTAAGTAGTCTTATATTTAATGAATAGCTAATAACATCTTTTCTTCAAATAGGTAAGTATTTTAACAAACTAATTGTAATAAAAAATTTAAGCTCGACATTTGTTTTTCACTTTCGTTTTCTATATTCCTTACTACATTAAAAAAAATTACATCAAAATGACAGTATAGTACAGGAATAAAATAATTTTCTTATTAATTAACGAGAAAAAATGCTGTATAACTAATATAAACAGAAGCATAAGCGAATACTATTTATTAGTATCATTAAAATTATTTAAAAATAAAATCCATTCTTGTTTTGTTTTCAGCAAAAGAACAAAAACATTAACCTTGATACTTGTACAACGATTAAAAAATTTTACATCCATTGAAATCAAAAGAGCTACATTTAATCGTATCCCGATTCATATTGTGTGCGTCAGAAAATATTTTATTCTTTTTTTAATGTTAGAAAGCCGAGTTCAAACTCTTATGTATTGTGTAGTAACCCGGAATTGTCAAGAGGAAAAAAAGATGATTAATTTATTCTATTACATCTATCTAAAGGTGGACTGCGATAATTTAAATTGGGAATATACTTATCAATATTTCTTAAGAAATTCTGTTCCTTGAAGCGAACCATGTTTTATTCAAAATCGAGGCTTCTTAAACTATGAATCATGATCCCAAATAGAAAGATACAGAATATTAGGGTTCACAAAAAATTTGAAAACATATTTGTATCATGAAAAATTTCTTTTATGTATTTTATCAGCATTCATAACTAAAAATCATCAAAAAAATCTTTTCGATTGTAAGAAATTCCATTACTATAAAAAAAACTTTTCAATTAAATTTTTATTTATCATTAATTATCTTTCATTTCTTTTCAAAGTTTTAGCTCACAAAAAAATTTTCCGTGCTAGAAAACGTTTAAAACTCCGTCTCTAAATGCGATGGGAACTGTCGAATTCTACCGTTCCCTTTTAACTTAAAATTATGGTAGAGAAAGGTAGGAAAAGCCAGCGCTGGGTGAATGCGTATGTGTGAAAGGCCGAATTTGGTGCTGCAATGATCTAGTTCCCATTTGAATTGTTACTTTCCCCTTTGCGCTTCTTCTTTGTGTAGTGAAAAAATAAGATAAGGAACTTTGTTTTCTGCGTGGGTGTTTCTTCGCGTTACATTTGAATATTATAATCATTTAATACAAAATTGCATTAGATTGTTGATAAATTTAAATATTAAATGCGAAATAAAATAAATTGATTAAATTTACACCACGGAAAAGGTTGGGGGTGCTGCAGTACCACTGTCCCTACACACGAGCCACCCCTGAGTACAACAGATAGAATTTCAGTCAGATGGAACTTCTCAGCACTTTAAACAAAAATACGCAATTTTCTTGATGACATTGAATGAGATACTCACAACCTGGCATTTCCCGGCCACATCTCATGGCAAAGGTTGTATTGATGGTATAGGTGGAACCATAAAGCGTCGTCTTCAAGAAGTTAGTCAGAAAGGCTGATCCAAGAACATTGCTTGAATTTGCAAACTATGCAAAGAAAATTTGCACAGGAATAAATATCCTATATGAATCAGAAGAGCAAATAGAAGCTGTAAAAGTAAACTGGATGAGATGTGGGTAACTAACGTTCAAGAAATAAAAGGAATGCTAGGAATAAGAAAAGCTTGCTACTTTTGAGCATATACATCTGGTATTGTATTTTACAGTCTTACACAGGGTTCCCACGGGTCTTAGAAAGTGCTTATTTTAACCTTCCATTTCTAAAAGCCCTTAGAAGTACTTATTTTTGGTCAGTAGTCCGTAGAAAGTGCTAATTTTCCTTTAAAAACAAATTCTATTTTCCCGATAATCTGATTTCTTTTTAGCGCCAGATCAGCAATAAAACTAGTTGTGAAATATTTTGTTTAGTATATTTAATATCTGCCTTCATAGGCCATTCATGGCGTGATGACAGATTATCAGCATTCCTAAAGTCTGTCCATAAGTTAGATTTATCAAAACTTTTGCATGTATCGATGGACGGTCCCAATATCAACTGGAAATTTTATGATCATCTTCAAGGTGAGATAAAAAAAAGAATTTAGTAGGGACATAATATGTATCGGTAGCTGTGGGCTACATATTATGAATAATTCATTTAAACATGTGACATCTAGTACTGACTGGATTGTAAATGGCCTTCTATCATCTTTGTATTGGTTGTTCAAAGATTCACCAGCTAGGAGGGATGATTTTGAAAATGTCTCGGGAGTAAAAAAAAATTCACCCTAAAGTTTTGTGGCTATAGATGGCTGGAAAATGTACAAATTTTGGATCGTGTGATAGAAATTTGGCCTGATATTAAAAAATATGTTCATAATGTTGAAAATAATAGCATACCTAAAGTGAATAACAAAAGCTTCCATACTATAGCAGGAGCTGTGAAGGATGATTTGATGCTCATCAAGCTAAATTTTTTCTTGGCTGTAGAAAAATTACTCTTAACATTTCTAGAAATTCACCAAAGTGATAAGCCACTTGTGCCATTTTTACCACTGATATGTTTTAATTTTGATAGAATATTTCAATGTTTTAAAATCTGCAGCCAAAAAGAATATCTCAACCGCACGCAAGCTATGCCAGTTTGACTTCACAGAGGCAAAATATTATACTTATCTTGAGAAGGTCAGTTTTGGATATGTCGTTGACAAATAAATCAAAGGAAAGATAAAACTGAAAGCAATTTCTGAGAAAGAAGTTATGAATTTACGACGTGACTGTAGAGGATTTATCACAAAATTACTTCCAACTCTCTTGGCTAAATCATCAAATAGTTATTCCCTTGTCAGGGTTCGTACTCCTCCTGAAATTCCTGAAAAACTCCTGAATTTTGTTTTTTTTTCTAAGGGCCCCTGAAAACTCCCGAAAATTGTGTTTTTCATTGTGATATTTCTTTTTGTCTCCTGAAAAATTACAATCGAAGAGCAAAAGATAAAATTATGATAAAACATAAAAATATGACTTTTCTATTTTTCCTTATTGATAGAAAGTCGTGGAATCTGGAATTCTTACTTTTGACCTTACTTAGCCCCGAAAGAGTCTACTGCGCATTCTCCAAGTCACTGCAATCGGGAAAGATGGGAGAATTGATATTTAGTATGCTTTTTTGCCAATTTTATAAAAATTGTCCACACTACTCCCTACTCCCCTACAATTGATTTTTTTCACGTTATCTCCTGGATTTTCTGTACTGTACTCCTGAAAAAATCCTTGGAAACTCCTGAATTTTACTCTCATATATACAATATGAACCGTGCTTGTACAGAATGCTTCATGCATATATCCATGAAAAATGGCCTCTGAGCAAGATAATTGCAAAAGTTCAACGAAACAAATTTTATTACATTTTTGTCAAAAAAAAAAAATTGTTTCAGAAGAAGAATATGATGCCTTAATGCTTCAATTTAAAGAGTTTTTAGAAACTACTGTCTCCAAGTACCCAGCATCATTCAAAAACTTGGATCCAAAATCTGACAGATGAGACAGCTTTTTAAATGATTTTTTACTTCAAGATACAGCAAATGAAAAGTTATGGAAAGTAATGAAAATTCTTATGATTTTATCACATGGACAAGCTACAGTAGAATGAGGGTTCAGTGTAAATAAATCATTAGAGGGAGAAAACTTAAAAGAAGATTCTTATATTGCTCAGAGGCTCATTTTTGAGAATGCAAATAATTCTAATGATATTCACTCTACAATTGTTACAAAAGAGATGAGAAGCTTTGTCTCTTCTTCGAGGCAGAAATATATCCTTCCTTTGGAACAATAACGAGAACTTGAGAATCAAAAAAATCGGAAAACAGCAGGAAAAGAAAAGTAGATGAGCTTAACTTCTTTAAAATCTAAAAAAGCTTTCCTTCAAGCTGATATCAAAACAATGGAAAATTCAGCCGAAGAACTGTCTAATAAGGCAGAATCTTCCTAAAATGTTTCCCTTTTCATAAAAGCAAATTCACTGCGAAGAGATATTAAAGAAAAAAATCTGAAATTAAGGAATTGGACAGTCAGATTTTTGAAAAAGAAAAATAAATCAACTGAAAAATAGAAATAACTGTATCAGGATTTTAAAAATATTCATTTACTTAATTTCTGAAAATTAAAGCACTTTAATAAGCTGATTTTGATATTTGTAAGGCCGTTTTAATGTATTTCATTTGTTACAGATTTACATTAGTTCAATCATTAAAATTTTAATTGTACCGTATACTTTTCTTTTTCTTTTGTATAATTTCCAGATATTTTTAATAGGGCCGAAAACACTCCTGTGAAAAAGTTAGATTTTCTGTAAATATCGATACTGTCTTTTATGTGTGTGTTTTGGAACATTTTGAATAGAAATGAAAATTCTTTATAATTTATTGGTTTAAGGTATGAAATTTTTGAAAAAAATTGTAAGAATGTAATAAGTTATTGTTTATAAATCAAGATTTTTTGAGCAACTTTATTGAACTTTGAAAATATTGGAAAGTTTAATTTTTTCCCCCCTGCTGTTGCCTATTTCATAGTTTGTTAATATGCGTACATGTTACTGACATGCATGCATATACATGCCCATATTTTAACAGCTGACATTTTTAAAAATGGGACTGGGCTTATTTTGAAAAAAAATTTTATGGCATTTTTTTTTTGTATAATTAAAAAAAAAAAAAGACTTAAATATTGAATTTTTTACATAGTATTGTTCTGATGAGTTTAACTAAACTGTAAAAGCATCTCACTTGGTTGAAAGTCAAGTATTAAATTGTGAAATACAGCTTTTATAATATTGTATTTAAGTCCTTATAAAGTCTTAGACAGTGCTTAGAAGGTGCTTATTTTTAGTTTGAAAAACAGAGTGGGAACCCTGTTACATCTAACTGTGAAAAAGGTACTTTGTTTAATTTCAGATCTGGTGACTGTGTTGAAAATGTCAGGTCTGGTGAATGTGTTGAACAGTCTTTAGAAGGCAGAAAAATAGAAAATCTGAAACTGCACTGTGGGCAGTGGGTAATTGTACAGTATGATAATGAAGAATTCCACAGCCTAATAGCAGAAATAGCAAATGAGCAATACCAAATAATGTGCTTGGTCTGAATCTGATGAGCTTGTAGTTTGGTATAAAAGAGAAAAAAATGTATCAACCGCTGTAGTTCCTACATTGCTCAATTCTTGAGGATTTTATAAATTTTGAGAATTTCTATGAATAATATGCATTATGTATAAAAATATCATTGTACATCATTTATGAAAAATAAAGTTAAAATTAAGAAAGGAATGTGTCAAGATGATACTAATTTTTAAATGTGTCATGTCTGTCACAAATCCTTGTCATGTTTGTCACGCTATTAAATATTTTTTATTTATTTAAATTTCATAACTTTTTAAAAATTACATATCAGATTAAAGTTCTGTTTGTGTAAGCTAAAATTTCTGAACTTCAAATGTGACACAATTTAGAGCAATTGAATGATAATGAAGGGTCACTCAAAATCATGTCTGTTTTTTGTCATGTCTGTCACAATGTATTTTTACCTTGTAAATGTAAATTATTTTTTCTTGGGTTAAAAGTTTTGTATTATTTGTAAATAAGAAACATAGATACATCAGCATACCAAATTTCATTTAGATACATTATTATTTAGTACTTAAAATTGGGCAAGAAAGTTGTCTGAAGTCATGTCTGTCACATGTGGAATTTACGGTTATAGAACTATGGTTGACATGGAATCTTTCATACTGTTGAATATAATATGGCGTCCTGGAATGTATTATTTGGAATACAGTAGACTATCTCTAATCCAACAGATATGGGACCACACACCTGTCGGATTATAGAGAGTGTCCGGACTATAGAGGGTCAATAGAAAAATCATGTACTGAAAGCGGGAAGGTTTCAAGTTTTAACAAAGAAAGCTTTAGAAAGAATGACTCATCAGCAAGTAACATGTTCCAACAGGTGCGTCGGACTAGTGGGAGTGTCGGATTAGAGAGAGTCTTCTGTACTTGTAAATTATTTTTTTCATATATTTTTGTTGGTGTAGATATGTTCAAGAAACTAAAATTTTGTTTTATATTTGGTGTTCCAATGTGTTATTTACATATCATTCTATTTTTCAGATATTAATGAGCTTAATCTTCCAAAAACCTGCAAAATGGAATTTCCTGAACCAGATGACCTTCTGAATTTTAAACTCATTATATCCCCAGATGAAGTATGTATGCATTTACATTAGTTGATGATGAAATGTTAACATAGAATGGATAAAATATTTTAGAATTCTGAATTTAGAAGTTCTTTAAAACTTGTACAGTGAGAAAAAATATTTAGAAAGAATAAATTTCAAAAACTTTTTCTCAAAATGTATTCTTCAGTTTATATGTCATCTAAACACTAAGTTTTAAAATTTTTTTGTGCTTTTCTTTTGATTAATATTATAAATAGGAAGCTGAAATGTAAGCTAATGGTTTTTATGTGCAGAATGCAATTCAAAATAAACTTCATCAGTCATGCCTCTATTTGAAGTATTCCCAAATTATTCCCTCCCCCCCATCCAGTTGTTTATCCATTGAGAGTGGGGAGAAAAAAATGCAAGTACGTCATGTACGTTATATTCTTAAACAAGAGTTACCCATTCCTTAATTTTCTATTCTGTGGCAAAAAGAATATTTTAACACTTAACCTTTTTTGAAGTTATTTGTCCTTGAAACATTTATATTTGACTTTTGGTCCTCAACTATGGAAGAGGCTGTGTATTTGTTATCTTTGAAAAGCAATAAGCTGTGATAGTCAACAAAAGAAAAATCTGATGAAACTGAAAAGATAAATAATTCTTGTTATCTTTTGGAATTCTGCAATTGATGAATTCTCAAATTATTCCAAAATTTTTTTCATATCATATATCTGTCCCTGCTACACTTGAATGAGTATATTTTGCTTATTATGTTTTGTTTAATTGAAAATATATTTATCTTTTTGTTAATATTCTTTGTGAGCTTTCAGAAAGATTTATTAAATTTTGAACTCTAATTATGCTTGAATATTTATAAGTGTTTTATTTATTTTCCATTTTTCAGTGTGTGTCTATTCTATCTATTTTATAAATAAAGATTGCAATGAAGAGAGTCATCTAAAAGTTGAAATACTTCTTCAGTGTTGTATTCAATTTATGGTGGAGGGGAATTGCCATCAAGGAGGGGAATTTCTGAGAGAATTTCAAATGCAAAGAAAATTTGGAAGAATAGAATTGCAAAGACTTGTAATGAAAACAATCCTACTTAATGCTTAAAAAAATGCTTAAAAAAATTAATTGACCTTAAATTTCAGGGGAAAAAAGATCATAATAAAAAGTATGAAAAGCAAATAACTGATAAACTATGCAATGCTACTGATAGGTGTCATTTTTTTGACAGTGTGTGACAAAAATGTTTATCCTACTATCATTTGCCATAGATTTTTTTCTGTTAGTGATTTACTGTGTAGATTTATGTTTTAAGAGTTACACTGAAATAAAATGCTATGAAATTCTGATCAGTGAAGAAAACAGTTTAGATGTAGTTCTTATAACTTAGTGTTAATTTTGTGGGATGTTGCATACTTTGGGGATAGCTTCAAAAATGAGACTGCCTGCATTTACACTTGGACAAATGCAGAAATAAATCTCTACTAATAGTAAAGGAGAATGTGTGTTGGCGCTCTGCAGAGAACACCGCTAGAGCTACGAAATTTGGTACAAACATACTTGGAGGGTTTGAACGTGCACCTCGGAGCCCTTTTTTAAAAATTTTAATTAATAAAAATTTAAGCGAAATGTCAGTGTTTATCCTTAATAACTTTTGAAAATATTAACCCTTCGAACGTTGACAATGCTATATCTGAAACGGCTACTCTAAACTACATAAGTCTCTTGAAAACCTCCCAGGAATGCATTTCTTTCCCCTGGCCTTATTGTTGCTGACAACAAAAGGAAATACTCTTTGTTCCCCGTTGACCCTGAAATTCGGATAAGAGAGAGGAATTTGGGCAGGAACCACGTGACTCTGGTGGCCATTCATTCATTCATTGTCATTCAAAGTAATAAATCTGCCAGCTTAGAGTAATTTACTTGTGGTTTCTCAACTAAGAACTTTCTAGTCTGAAGCATTTAGAGAGAGTAGAATTTTTTTGAAAAAATTCCCATATCAGGATTTTAGAAATTCTTATTCTTAATAAATAAAGAGAATTTTTTTAATAAATGATTTCCCTAAAATATCGCTCTTTGAAATGCATTTAAAGAATAATATATTCTTTCTGCTTTCAGTCAAAGAATTTTACTTCAGTTTCTTTTCATTTTTATTTTTTTGTGTTAAGCATTTTACCCACAGATTTAGTATAATTCTCTGATAAAATACATTATAAAATGTTTATGTTGTATTACTTAATAATACCATAATATTAAAAATTCTATTTCCACGTAGAGAATTTCAAATTTTTCTTCCAAACCATTGAATAAAAAGTTTGAATTTTCTGTTTCAAAAGATTCTTCTTTTTTATTTCATTTTTCAGCTTTTAAAATATTAAGAATACAATCTTTTGTCAATTGTAGATAATATACAATAAATTATTCTTTAAAAAATTTCATCTGAAATAATTAAGGAAGAGATGTGTTAATAAGTTTTTAAAACTTAATTTAACACTAAAATAAGAAAATATATTAAAATTTCCGCTTAAGTACAGAGTTTGTTTTTGATCAAAATTAACATTTTCTTTTCTGATATTTCCAATATCAGTTTCTTATATTCGTTATAGATTTGTTCCACATTTAGTTAAAACTAGCTTATACAACCGGCGTTACTAGGGACCCAAAATATTTTCATAGGTCCATTTAACATTCACATCAATTGAAACACAAAATTTCATTGCTGAAATATATGAAGAAGAAAAATATTTTAAATTCCCCGAATCCCAGAAAGCTTCAAATGATTTGTAGAGTTCACAGATAATTTTATTTGCTGTGCAAAATACTTAACTGCATTTTTGCAGCCCTCCCCCCATGTTTATTTGGGAATGTATAAAGGGTTTTAATAATCCGAAATCGCATACTTTTTATTTATCGCTTTCAGGGAAGGTGATTCAAAGCTGTCGCTTTGAAACCACGTCTTTGATAATTTTTTTTCAAAGGTAAACTCCTATGCTATAGTGATGCTATTCACCAAAATACCCTTTCTTATATACAATAAAGCCAAAAAATTGCAGTATGAATTGTATTATTTTCTCATGGAGTTTTTATAAGGATAAATTTTACTTTCTCAAAGAAAAAATATTGACCTTTTTCATTGGATAAATTTTAAGTTCTCAAAGAAAAATAATTGAGCTTTTTTTTTCAATCAATTTCACAAAAATGGGGCTAGGCACCTAATCAAAACTTAGTAAATTTTTTCCACACACTCTTTTCTTCGCAAAATTGCCAAAATTAAAAAAGTTAATACGAAAGGAAAGTGATTAACCAATTTTTCGCTTATGGGCCAAAATGTCAGAACATTTTTCCTTTGAAGGCTTTATGCACTAAATTTGTTTGAACTGCTAAGATCAACAATTTAAGGGCCATGTATATGTTTCAATGCTTTTAGCTATGTAACACCACAATTGGACAGCATGTTAAAAACAGCTAAGAATTATCCGTTTTTTTTTTTAGTGCTTTACTGTCTTATGTATAATCTCAACAAAGGCATGAAAAGGTATGCTCTACAAACAATGCAAACTCTTTAACAATAGAGGGAGCAAGAATAATAAAGGGAGGAGCTTGAACAATGTTATACGGACCCTTTATTCCTGGACCCTTTATGTAGGTTTTCAGCATTAAAACACACAATCACATCTTTATCATATGGCCGGATGAGTGGGCAATCACTAGAGACCATTTCAGAACCAAATATTCTTTCTTTTCTTTGAATCATACAATTTTATATAAAAAGCTTACGTACTGTCACTTTAAAAGAAATTTTTGGCTACCAGGATATCAAAGTTATGGAATAAAGTTAATCAAAGGAGGTGGGATACACATATGATGGCACATTACTGCTAGAGATTCCAACATGAAGCTTCCACTGTATGTAAGAGGAAATCGCATAAAAGCTTTTCTATGCAGTGAACTGAACCATCTTATTTAATTTTCATTTTAGTGGACTTAATGAAACATCTAATTTAACAATACCATTATGATTCATCTATTTATTTGTTGAAATTCATTTCTTTATTTCATTCATTAATATTGTTTTAAATTTTATTCTTTAACTTACATTTGACACATATTTTATGTGATTTTTGCATAGATTTATATTGTGATTTATATATTAATTACTCTTTAGGATTAAGTTGATCTATTTCATTGATTTAATTTTATTATTGATTTATATTTGAGGCAGTTTCAATGCGATTTGAATGGTGCATACATATTACTATTGAAATCTAGTTTTTACTTTATCTCAAAAACTAGAGCCAATCTGACAGAAACAAAAGTCGGATTCGGAATCAGCACCACAGAATTGCCCTAAAACCACTGGAATATTGTTGGCAAAAAATCAGTGTTGACCAGTGTAATACATAGTTAATAATATTTTTAAATTGAAGTTTTGTCCAAATTAAATAAAAAAAAAATTCAATCAAGATTCCGAATAAGATTCTAGAACTTAAATGGGATTGAATGATAATTTACCTTTTCTTTTTGAAGCAATAACACAATGGAATAATGATTTTTAACATTGTTTTATGTTATAGAGATGGTGCCAGTGAAGCCTCTGATTATTAATTTTCTCACAATGCCATGTTACAATTCAGCAATTCTTGTTTTAATTTAATGAAGAGTTAGTCACTCCACAAGCATTAATATTACTCTAAATTTTATGTAGAAAGTAAAGATGGGAAAGCGAAAAAGGACTTACTTGAAATTTTTTTTAATATTAAGAAGGATAAAAGACAATGTAAGTACTTTAATGCTGAGTACAAACACGGCAATGTAAGCAAAATGGAGAAACACCTAAAAAAATGTTTCAAATGTTCTGTTGGTTTGAAAAAGGTCTTTGATATTGATGCAATAGATAATGAGTTTTGTTTTAAACAAATTCCAACCATGACAACTACATCAAACTTGGAGTTTCAAAAACATTTAAGTATTGATGTTGATTATCCAGATGAACCTGATCTAATGAGAAAAATGTCTAATACATCTTCAAATATCACAACAGTTTCAACAACAAGAAGTTTACATTCACTATCACTTTTAAAAACTGATAGAACTGAAACATCTACTAACTTTTAAGCAGAAATGTCTGGTATTATTCATTTACATTGTAATTAAAAAAGATTGATATTTAAACCATATATTTATGCGTGATTTAGTATTGCATTTGTTTTCTCAGATTAAATTTCTTAGTTTTTATAAAATTTTGTTGTAAAAGGTTCATATGTTTCTAGTTTTTTTTTTTTACCTTACCTTACATTCAGTATGTGTAGCAGTATCATTTTTATACGCTAGTGCATGTATTTTATATCAATAAAAGTTGACTGAAAAAATAAATACCCGGGATATTTACCCTTTAAAATAAATACCCAAGTATTTTACATCACTAATCATGTGTATAAAAATTTATTTTAGGATGCAAAATAATTCTTAACTCGTGCAGAGGTTCTGACTAATGGTTAGCTCAGAAAATTTTAAAATCAACTTTTTAAAATGTTCTTGCATATGTGAAAGCAAATATGAATAATTTATAATTTAGAAGTATTGATTCAGTAATATTTCATCCTTATGGTAATTTCTGTGTAAAGAACTATTATACATTGCTTACACAGTTAGTCTCAGTTTTCCGTCTTTAGTAGGAATTGCTGATATTAGATAAGTGAAAATGTGTTATAATAGGGAAAGTAAAAGAGGAAATTCTTTTTATGTAAAATATATCCTATACTATGTATTAATCTGGCCGGTTTGCATCTAAGAATTTAATCGTGGGTCGTTTGCTGATGTTGGATAAGTAAAAATGTCTTATAATAAGGAAAGTGGATGTGATGGCTCTTTTTTAATTAAAAATGGATATGGACTATACTTCTTTTTCAATCATTTATTTTGAAACTCAACATAGGTAAACATAAAGAAACAAAAGAGAGACTGTGGCTAAATAGTAATTAATGATATAATCATCAAACAGTGGAAATGAACCACATTTTAAGACTATACGATCTCGCTTAGTAGGAGATGCAATGTATTTAACTTACAAGACCTTGCTTGGTAGAAGGTAAATATTCTGTCTCCTGCTTAATAGTGGAGCACAGGCTTTTGAGTCCAGCTATCAACAACTCTTTGCTAGAACTGGTGGGTTTATCTCTTTGCCACCCACTTGGGGGAAGGCGCTGCAATTGAGACTAAACTGAAAGAAAAAGAGGGAATTCTTTTTCTGTAAAATATACCATGCAAGGGGAAACTAAGAATACTTGGACTCTATGTGATGTCAATTTGTTGTTTTTTAGAACATTTTTTAGATATTTTTTCCATTTTGATGCTATTCCATTTACTTCTAATTTTCCGAAATTAACAAGTCTTCAATGCGCTGATGATGTTGACAGGTTCCCAGTTCCGTTGCTGTAATTTTTATCATTGAACTAAATCAATATTTTGATTGTTTATTAAATCTTGTACTAATTTAATTTAATAACTAGAATAATTTAGTTTATTAAATGTACTTTTATTAATAACAACTGTGTTTTATAGCTGCCATATTATTCAATTTTTAGTAATAGTTTCAGTAATATTTTTGATAATAAAGATATTTTGATAATAAATCTATTTTGATAATAAAGATTTATTTAGCCAAAACACTTATTATCTAGGCCTATCTAAATAAAAAATGTGAAACTTTGTGATAAGTTGCTTCCCTGCAGAACAATGTTTTCTAGCTGCTTTATCACACTATCTCATAAAAAGAATAATATCCATCCTTGAGGCTTTCTGTTATCATTTTATTTCAAGATAGCTTCAATTTCAATAATCCATCCTCGTGATTTATTTTAACATTGAAACTTCACTTGGCTGCTCTTGAAGTGCATCCACTGAAGCTTCAACTCTTTCCTTTATAGTTTGCCGTAGTGAAGCAGTCATATAGAAAAATACAAATGTAACTCTGATAAAAAGAAAAACCTCGAAAACATGCACAAAAAATTAATCAAAGCTGAACAGTAACACTCTCGCCGATAGTTCTCTAATTGGTTTGTACTCTGTATTAACTGATGTATGGATGCCTGAGTATTGTATCTGCCTGACTTTGACGTCTCAGAAATAACAAGACAAACATCTACTTAATAATCGGCTCACCTAAGGATATTGGAAACTACAAAGTACATTTTTCAATTTAAGGGGTCTTTTTTATTGGTTCAGACATGATGTTGGTTAAAATGAAGTGTCAGATAATGAGACTCTACAGTATTTTGAAGATCTACCTGTTATTACATAATGGTAACTCTTTTAGTGAAGCATCATGTTAAGTTTTTAGACTTTTTCATTACAAGATGCTTTGATCTCTGATAACTGTTGTCTGAATTTCATCACTTTTTCTTTTTTTTCTAGGGATTTTATCGGGGTGGTTCATTCACATTCAGCTTTCGTGTTAGTCCAAATTATCCTCATGAACCTCCGAAAGTGAAATGTGAAACTATGGTTTATCATCCCAACATTGACTTAGAGGGAAATGTCTGTTTAAATATATTAAGGTGAGATTTATATTTGAAATGTTTTTGTACATGGTCAATTTATGAATAAAATTGTAGCAATTGTCATGCAACTTAACCTCTTGGCAGTGCATTTTTTGTAATATCTAATAAGATGAGAGTATTAGAAAACTGTCTGATTGGGAAGTTAATAAATACTCTTATTTTCTTCGTTTGGGAGCTAAACAAATTTATATAGAGAAAAGAAAATCCATAGAAAGTATTTGTCATGTTTTTTTCCCATTGTGCCGGTAATACTAGAGGCATAATCATATTACTTGTTATTGTAAAGAAGCACTCTGTATTAGCATGCATCCAAAAAATTTCTTCAGTACTCATATGATTAATAACTGACATTTTGAAATAATATCTTGATAAAAGTATAGTCATTATAAATAAAAAGTTACATTTTGACTTCTATTTTATTATGTTGGGTTTCTTTAGTTTGTGATATTTAGTTAATATATTGTCAAAAAAAAAAAAAAAAAAAAAATCCCCATTTTCTATCGTATCAGGATTTTCCTAAAGTACTGCGTTAGAATTTATTAATTTTGTTTGAATATAATGTAATAATGCTCTGAATGCCAAGAAAATCAACCTCTGTGCAATTTTCTTTGTGTTATTTCTTGTGTGTTATGAAAAATTGCAAATTACAAAATATACGAATTAAATTAAAAATTACAAATATCATTGCATTGTCATATTTCCATATTCTTTTCATTATTTTCTCTTTCTTGTTTTGTGTTTTATATATATATATATATTAAATTATAAATATATTTAATTATATATATATACTTAAATTAAGTGATATATATATATATATATATCACTTAATTTAAGTTTAAATTCTAATATTATATATTTTCAAATCTTAGTACAATATTAATGTAATCCAAAATCACTTTTCTTAAACTCCAGTTTCGTTTTATTTCCTACGCTGGAGGTTTATTAAATCTCACATTTTGTCATATTTATTACTAAAAGAATATTTTAATCGCTTCCACGTGCCCACATGAATCGCGAAATCAGCGACTTGTTGGCACCATACTTTTCCCTAAAACACTTACATAATTTACTAAAAATAGCTAATATTCCCTTCACTTGGATCACGTGTCTGTATGTTAATCTGAGAAAACACAGGGATTTCTGTTCTCTTTTGACTTGAAACTTTCATATGAGATGTACATATATTTTGCCACTCTCCCATAATAAATAAAAAATAGTTAATAACTCGGCCTATTCCTTATTTAACGACTACAACAACAAAATCATTTTATATATGCATACATACATTGAGTTTTATAGATATAGATTAAGTTAATGTTGCATCTTGTGGAATGGAGGAAAGACATCTTTTTCATAATATCATTTGCTTACTTTTATTGCAATAAAGTTTCTTTATCTTTTCATTTAGAGAGGACTGGAAGCCAGTTTTAACTATCAATTCTATTGTTTATGGGTTACAGTATCTATTTCTGGTAAGTCTCATATTTTTTGCTTCTGTTTGTGAAAACAGCTAGTAAATCAGAAAAATAATTGCTTTTATCTTATAATACAGGTAGTCATTTTTTAAAATTAATACCCCAAAAATTAAAGTATTATTTTGATCATGTTTAAATTAAAATTGGAATTGTATGTAGTAATATTAGGTTTCGTACTCATCCAGTTAGTAGTGCAGTAGCTAAATAAGCAGTGCCGGAATGCTATAACCCGAGTGAAGAAATCACACTGTTTTAAAGAGGTTTTTACAATTTTTTCTTGATTATTTCTCATAAAAAGAAGCAATGTCAAAACAGCATTCCAGCTCTACTACACCCCTGCATCCAATGATTCTTTAAGTCAATTTAATGCAAATTTGAACTTAAATCACAATAACATTTATTGTACTAAGCACACACTTCATCTTTTGAATATTTTTGGGAACTGATGGCACTGGCAGAAAACTATTTGTTCTCTTGATCAGCTTAATATCTAGTGGGAAATTAAAAAAAAATATCTTTTGCCATTGATATAATCAAGATTACGTAGTCTAGAAATAAAGTAATATGCTTTAGTTTATATAGTGAAACTTCTCTAAGCAGCCACCCTTCTTAATGGCCACTTTTGTTTGGCACTTAATTTTTGGCCCATAGATATGATGTTGAAATAACCCCTCTTAATAGCCACTAAAAAACCCCGGTGGCCAGGTTGGTCCCTCTTTCAACTTCAATTCATTCCATTCAACTCTCTGGCCTTGGACCTTTTATTAAGAGAAAAGGGAAAAAAGAAGGAACAGAAAAATTTACACTGGAAATCGGAACAAAGGAATCAATGTTCTAAAACAATACTGGAAATCAGATCGAAATTAATCATTCCTTTCCCAGTGTGAAGAGAGAAGTGAACTTCAGCCTCTATCGGTTT
This sequence comes from Araneus ventricosus, assembly GCA_013235015.1. NCBI lineage: Eukaryota > Metazoa > Arthropoda > Arachnida > Araneae > Araneidae > Araneus > Araneus ventricosus. The sequence continues at coordinate 20,286 of BGPR01009510.1, forward strand.
TGGGCATTCAAGAGATCATTTGTGCCTTTCAGGCACTGATTTGCGCTCTGACAAAGAAGTTGCTGATATGGGTTGTGACCATCCGCAAATAAAATTATCAGCTCAACAGACTTTAAGAAAAATGGATGATGTTATTGCCCATTCCTCAACAACTACCGATCAAATAATTAGGGATTTATATTTCTAATTTTAAAAAACATAACTGAAAAAAAAGCTGAAATATATCCAAGCAAATGCAAGTTGTGTCTTTTTTCAAAAGAAATTAGAAATTTTCAACATACTTTTTTACTTTTGATGATTCTTAAAATTCAATTCATAAAAAATAAAGAATTAGGGCTTGTTTAATTATGCATTTTGTACTTCCAAACATGTGTGGAACCCCTTTATAGCAGCCAATTTTCCTGGGAACAGAGGGTGGCTGCTGTATTGAGGTTTCGCTGTATAATATGTAATTGCAGATAATTTTGTTTCCTTAGTTATAATTTATATAAATATATCGGATAAAACCTGACGTTTCTCTACCAAGAAAATAAAGCTTGTTTCTTTTTTTAGAAACACTAGTTTAATATGTTTGGCAATAAAGAATTTGTTTATATTTTCTCATTTTAATTAATTTTTTTTTTACTTCATTATCGGTGTTATGTTGAATACTTTGGAATTAATATAAAACTAAATTTCTGCTCTGCACAGAAATCCATCATACTCAATTTAATGTCAATTGACTGGATTTAAAATAAATTCAAGTTGTGTACATTTTGTTTTTCGATATGATTATTTTTCAGCTTTTAATTTTTATTCAGTCAATTACTTTCACATTTGACTTTATTTTAGTGATTTTAATGTCATTTGCTTTGTGATTGTTCCCTTTTCTGGCTAGAGAGTACTTTCTCCTTCAACATATCCAAGATAGTTTAATAACCATATTTAGGAAATCACATATTTATTTAAAAGTGTTGTGATTATAGAAAATTTTATTATTAATATATTCGAGCAACCACCAACCTAAGTCATATCTACCGTACATTTGTCCAGTAGCTGTTTCTGGGCTAACTGATGAATTTTGACCCTGCCACCAATATGATACAAGAAAGAGTAGTTTCATCTGATCTGGCAACTTTTTCCCACTGTTCAAGGAAGACTTGCACATGCCCACTGCAAGCTTTTAACAATGAGGATTTTGAGTTAACTGTGGATCTTTGGAGGGTTGGTGGCTGTGGAGTCCCATATCTAACAGTACCTTCTGAAACATTTCTGTTTTGCCATGCATTAGAATCTGCATACAAATCAAGTGATGGAATAGCAACATTTATGCTTTACCAAACCTGATAGCCTACATACCCACTGTCTTGAATGAAGTCATTGGTTGGTCAGTGCCTTGGGTCTTGCTGCTCCGTTCTGTTCATGCTACTTCGTTTGGATGTAGTGATAGAAAATATAATTTAAAATATTCTCTTCTAAACTCATACTAATTTCCAGATATTAGGAACTGTGTAAAACTGATTAATGCTTCAGTTTAACTGAGCACTTCATATTATCAGCAATCCTTAAAAGTTACGAGCATTTAAACTTCAAGGTTTTTCTTTTTCTTTCTGAAATAGAAATTGTTTAATCATTAGAAAAAGCAGTATACACTGCCATAGTTGATTCTGCTTAAGTTAATAAATTAAATGCCATTTTAAATGTCTGCTCTCATTTTCTCTAAATTATCAAGTAAAAAAAAAAGCACTTATCATTTGTGTGGTTTTCTGTTTTTACATAAAATCTTTTCTGATTTCATACAGAATTGCTACAAGATACGAATTTTACGAACTGAGCAAAATTTCAGTACTGAATTGCAAATATGCACTTCCCTCGAAATTCAAATTAGTAGGCAAAATTAGTAGGAAAAAAGTTCTTGATTTAAACAGAATGTAAAATTCTTTGTAAATGTCTTTTCGTTTTTTAAAAAGAAAGAATGTGGGAAAAATAAAACATTCTATTGTTAACCAATTACTTTCCATTTTGATATGCAATTTTTTTGCATTAAAGCTATATGCATAATATTAGAAATTTAGTTGCAAATTTCATTGAGGAAAGTTACAGATTACAAATTAAAATGATGTCTAATCGCAGTGAAATATCTAATATTCACCATCATTATGATTGAAAAGTTTTTATAATATTCTTTAAATTATACTTCCATAAGAAATGTCTTTCTTAAAAACATTTTTGTGAATAAGTGTGTTTAAAGTCACAGACTAGACACTAGACTCCTGAAAAAATATTTTAAGATTTATTAATTTTTACTTGCCTAAAGTTCTCTTTTAAGCTGTATGAATTCTGAATTGTTACTAGTCCAAAGAATGAATTCAGACTTGGAAATAGATTGGATATTAGTTTAATAAAGTGTAATTTTTTGTTATAAGATGCGTTTTTTATGGTTAATGAAGTCATTAAGTATAAAATTTTAAACATTAATTTTTTAATAAAATTTGTTTTGATTTTTAATGAATTAATAAAATATTTGATCAGCATTTGATGTGATTTTAGTGAGCATTAATTCTCTATATTTTTTTAATGAAATAGGAACCTAACCCTGAAGATCCTTTGAACAAAGAAGCAGCTGAAGTATTGCAAAATAATCGAAGACTTTTTGAGCAAAATGTTCGAAAAGCCATGAATGGAGGCTACATAGGCTCAACTTGTTTTGAACGTTGTTTAAAATAATATAACATTAAATTAAAGACATTTATCCTTTGAATTGCTTTTGTTCTGAAATAAAATTAAAAAAAAAAACTTTGATAAACATACTTTCATATGCATGTGCAAATATCTGTTCACTTATGTATTTAAATTTATCCCTTAGTGTTTCTAATATTTTTCTTCAGTTTCCATCTATGATATTCATTTGGTTTATTCCAGGCCTATGTTAAGCAATAATTGTCTGCATTAATTTTCTTGTTCCCACGTGGAAGAAAATCTTAGTTATTATTTATGTTCCATGACTTTGCAGGAGAGAACATTTCTTTAAATTTAGCATTAATGCTACCCTGAAATCAGAATTGTATGTGCTTCAATGTAGAATGTGTTTACGTGTTGATTCATGTGGTTTAATATCATTTTATATTTTAACAATTTACTTTTGATTCTTCACAAATATTTATTGTAGTTGACAATATTTTCATTTTGAATTTCCCCTAAGCACAATAAAATCATTAAAATGAAAGTAATTTTTCAGGTATTATTAACGAATCTTCTGTAGCAATTCAAGATTACAAGTACTTAATTTTTCTGTGAACACTCTTTATGTTTGATTGAAGTCTTGGATATTCTGTTTACCTGATGAGAAATAGCTTTTCATCAATTAACAACACACAAATTCTTTTAAATATAGTAATAATCAAGCAAATGAAATATTTCTTTGCAGTAATAATGTCTTTTTACAGTCTAGACACAGAATTTTAAAAAATTGTTGCAATTCTATTGGAAATATCTGCAGTATTCAAATATTAGTATTTGAAGCCATGATTGGTATGATATTCTTTGTAGCTCATATTGCATATGGCATACATATCTTGAAATAAGTTTTTGGAAGATGTTGATTATAGAACTGTTTGGGATATTTATATCATTTTACTGAATGCTATTCTTATCAGTACTTGATGGAAAATGTCCCGAGAAATCTGTTATACAATTTTTTGATGATTTGCCATTGGTGATGCGTCTTAATTAGTTGCAAGAGCTGTATTTTCAGTGAATTTCTTTTTGTTCTTTTGGTTTATACCTTTTAAGCCCAGGAAGTTTATTATTGTAACAGGATTACATCAAAACGTTTTAAATAGTGGGTCAGGGTTCGTACACGCTTTGAAAACTCCTTGAAAACGATTTTCATTTTCAAGCACTATGGAAACTCCTTGAATTTGGGTTTTACTCCTTATAAACTCCTTGATTTTCAATTTTTAACATTTCTTTTATTAAATGTGTACAACGTTTCACCAATAAAAATGATTCTAAATCGCCGCCGTATCAATTACCCAGTATTTTGCGTTGATCCTTCCACTGTTTGATGTTCATCTCCTAGCAGTATCCAAAATTTAATAATTGGTTTTAAGTGCCAATTAGTAATAACCGAAAGCAATAGAATGGTGCAAATTGAGAATGTTATTTCTCTTGGTTTATTTCGAAAAATTAACTTCATTTCTTTAAATCGTAACGTATGGTTTGTTGTAAAGGACATATGTTGTAATGGTGGTGTTGAAAGAAATTAGATACTATTAATCAATTTTAGGTAAATTAGTTTTAATAATCAAGAAATTTTGTTAATTTTATTTTCTTCATATACTATTTTATAATCAATGAAAATGCCCCCCAAAAAAGTTTCTAATATCTAAATCCATGTCTCTCTTTGCACCTTTATATTTTAAATACTGGATCATTGTTCACTACATAGGGTGTCGAAGCGGCACCACTCTACTTTCATATAAATAGATTTAACATGGCATTCTTGGATAAATCAGCTAGTAAAAACTTATAAAAGAAATAAATATAATCATATTTATTTAAGTTATTAGCAATGTTTTAAATACTCTAATATAATTTTTGTGTATTTTAAAAAGGGAACCCTTTTTCATATGTAAATATCGACTCCTTGAAAATTTTGAAAATACTCCTTGAAAACTCCTTAAATACTCCTTGATTTTTAATTCTAAAAATCAGTAAGAACCCTGTGGGTTGATATGTGTTTCATTTTTTTTTTTGGGGGGGGGGCGGTCAAATAATTGGTTTTCTTTGCTCTCAATTATCAGTTCAGTTATTTGGAGTTCTACCAGTTCATTTAACTGTGTTAATTATTTTTTCCAAAAACTTTTAATTTTCATATAAAATACATTCTGAGGATTCTTCTTTTGAATAGGCTGTTAAAATTTTTTTTTTAAAATTTAAATAAAAGCATTTGTCTAATTTTTGTGATTTTGCATACTGATTTTCCTTCCAAAATCTTGTTATCACACAATAAAGTTTTAAGAATTCACTTTATAAGTTGTTGATGGCATATGATTCACACCTGCTATAAATAAAGTAGAATTTTATTCAATTTTCTTTTATACTAAATCCACATTATTTAGAGCTAATATTACTTCTTCAATTGTTCCAGCATTTTATTTGATTTTACATAATTCATTGTTTTGTCTGTCTTCCCTAAACCTTGATTTACATATAAATGTCTATATCAGGAATGTTATTATTCGATTTGATAGTTTACTGTTGCAAATATTACAGTATACCATTAGAAACTAGGCTATTAACATGTTCTGAAGTTGAAACACTGTTTCATGAAAATCTTTGGATAACTATCATTGATTTTCCTTAAAATGTTTAATTTGTTTAATGTCTGTGTTTTCTTTATAAACACCCTCATAGTTTTTATAAAAAATATGAAACACATTTGCTCTGCCAACAACTGCAAAGTATTTTGAAGAAACTACTATCAAATTCAGACCTATTTTTCATTTTCATATGGAAATTTTAAAATTTAATGATGCACAGATGGCATTTGATTTCATGGAAGTGCACATATTACTGTTGACTTTTTTTGTTCTTGTGAAAATATTGCAGAAATGAGTAGTTTATGTTATGGGAAAATCTTAGACTATATTAGAAGAATATTGTTATGGAAAAAGGAATAAAATATCTTTGTCCCAAAATATCTGTTTCCTGCTTTGAAGTATTAAGAATAATTTACTACAAATATTTATCTTGTGGCATTTATCTTTCATAACCATTAATGGTATCAAAGAATGGTATAATTTAATATGTTTATGTATGTACGTATTTATAAATGATTTGTGATTAATTTTGGGTATTTGTATGTATGTGTGTAAAGAGATTACTTGAGTGCTAATTTTCATTTTTTTAGCCATGTCTAGAATATAACTTTTCCATGATAATTCTTTCAAATTTATTTCCTTTTCAATTATATGCTTAGTATTTAGTATAAATAAAAAAATAATTGTAAAATTTGAAATTTAATGAAAGGGAAATAGCCATAAACACATGTATTTCATTTGAGTTTTTGTAGTTATTTTCATCATAATATTATTTAAGTATAAATTTGTAAAAGAAAAAAAAGCAAAGTATAATTAGTCAATTGAATACTTATTTAAATTTTCATATTAGTATGCCATTATTTATTTTTGTTCTGAATATTTGACCTTTTTGAGGTTTCTTATTATTACATCTTGTTTTTGAACATGTGTATATTATCAGCTTTAAAAACTTTACTTCAAAATAAGATTCTTTCAGCTTTATCTTGGTGATGTATTTCTTGTTTTTATCAAGTTTGTGTTGTATTTAGTTTGACAAATTTCTCCTACTGCACAATTTTCCTGTATTAAAGATGTTTGTAGCATTTGCTTGGATTTTTTTTCCTTTGTACAAAATATTTGCATGGAGAGATACTAGCAGAAATTCACTTTAGAAATTTGGTAAAATTTATGATTTATGAAAGTTAAATGTTTGAATTAATTTCATTGATAAGATTTTTACAACAGTGATATTTTTATTCATATTGTAAATTCTTTTAGACTGTATAATAATCATATGCATTCTACCAAAGAAAAATTTGATTTCATGAGGCTAAGAACTCTTTCAGATTTTTCTCCATCTTATTTTTGTTTGCAATGTATTACTGTTGCATATGTTTTCACTATCTGGCAAGTGTAGGAAAAACATTTCTGTTGTCGGTTAATGAAGTTTAATGCTTGTGTGATATATTTTGAGTCTTACTTTTTGATGGTATATCTTATATACTTTGTACTCTTGATATTGGTCTGGTTAAAAAATATCGAGATTGATTATTCATCTGTACAGAAGCATAAATTGAAGATCTTTTTAGTAATTATGAGCCGTTTGCCTTTTCGTTACACGTTCATGCAGAGTAAGGAGCTACAAACTTGATCGTACCAACAGATATTTGTTTCTAACTCCTGCAAGAAATACTGTGATCATTCTTATTAATTCCTGGTATAGTTAAAATGTGTTCAATCTATTATTACACCCATGTACGTCTTTTCAAACCGTTTATGTGTATATAAAACTCTCAAAATAGGACTGCTAGAAATTTTGTTGAGACATGCATGTGAAATAATCATGTATAATGCTGTGATCATACCTATATTTTTATTTTTTTCTCGTTCATAAAAAAGCAAATTGTTTACAATTGCTTTATTGTAATGCTGTGTACTGTATCAAATTCTTATGTACATAGTTATTTTTTAATGATGTGTAAAATGATTTTCTCAAGTTTAAGGCTAGTTTATGCTGTGAAAAATTATTTCATTTTGTGCATTAAAGGTTAGTTGGACTTCTACTAATAGATATCAGTTTTGACTCTTTATTTCTTTAAGAGGATTATAAATCCAATTCTAACTCTTTTGTTATGAAATTAGATTTTAATCCATAAAATTAAGTAAAGAAATTTCTTAACTTCATCCATAATGTTTTCTTTTGAATAAAGTAAGTTTGCTTTTACTCTGTGTGTTAAATTTATTAATTTTTGTGTGTGTCATTTCTGCAGAGATAAACTGCTGAACTATTTTCTCTATAGTAGTTAGAGTTGAACCATGTGGTATGAAAAGTATTATAATCTATCATCATGATTAAAAAATAGTATTGTACATGTTAAGAAATTTGATTTACTTCACTTGTCCATCAATTGCTTATAGCTTTTATCGCTAACTTTGCACATTCGCGGATTGGATGATAGATTGATCTGTCAAGTTTAATTGAATATGTCATGACGGCAAGGTATAGCAAGGAAGGCATTCTATTACTCTGAAAGTTTGAAGGGAAATTTTTGAATTCTAGAATATTGATTAATTTAAGAAAACACCTAATGCTAACATTCCTTTAATGGACAACCTCAACAATGGCAATCATTCATCATTTTCTTGATCATTGCAATCAATTTTAGTTTATCACACTATGTATGTAAAAATGTTATACTTCTCACTCTTTTAACTCATCACTCTTTCACTCTTTTAACATGGTTATGTTTATAGGCAGCATACTATCTGTAAATTGTGGCATGCATGATGTGAAAAATTCAGAAACACTGCACAGGGCAGCCTATTCGACCTAGAGCTACCAAATTCAGCACATAGTGACTTCTTGGCTATTAGGTACTCACCAAGAAAGGGTTTTTTGCAATTTTAATTAATTAAAGATTAATCGAAATTTTGATGAATTCCCTCAATAACTTTGAAGCATATGATGGCACAAAAACCATTTTTTCACCATTTTAAAATTTAAAAAATTGGTTTTTTGGTGATACCAATTTTATTTCTGTGCATTTTTTCTTTAATTTTAATAAATTTTTCAAAATTAGTTTTAAGCACAATTTTGTCAATACTTCCCTTTTATCAACCATGTGCAAAAAAATAGCAAGATTGTGAATAATCGATCTGAATACTTGGAATAGCTCCCTTGTGACTAAGCAAAAAGAAAAAGTTTCATTTTTCAGTTGCTTACAAACATTGGATGTTTATTAGCGTAATATTTTTAGGCCAGCATTCTTTCTGTGAATTGCATGATGTAAAAATCTTTATGCACAAAATGCAAGGACTGATGCAATCGGGCCTAAAGTATTATCAAGCTGCAATGTTTTGGACTAGAGGTTCAAATCTTTTTTTTTTTTTTTTTTTTCAGTTAGTCTCGCCTATGGAAATTTTGTCATGGAATTGCAAATTAGTATGTAGAAAATCGAGACGTTTATTATATCAGGATTCATTTTGAGGATGCTCTACTTCAGGTTTATTTACAGTTTTGAGGTGTATATTAGGCATTTCTTATCATTTCTTTTCAGCCGTAAACTACACATGCAATCAAAACTATATAAAAAAAATGATTATAAAATATGAACATATGCTATTATACTGTATGCATATCCATACTGTAAAAGGAATTATTTGAATGGTGCATAAACGATGTCGCTGTTTCCACCGTTTAATAGTTTGCACAAATCTGATGTGAACAAACGGCATGCTGCAATGCCAAAACAGCTTTTGAATTTTTTTTTTTAAAGTTAAAGATATAGATGATTTAATTATTAACTTTTAGAAGAATTTGTAGAAGATTCCACTGTCCACTTCCCAGAAAACTGCAGGGCGCTGAGTGAAATTGTAAAAACAAGAAGTTTAAATGTGCGACTGGCTTATATACTTTCGAAACATAAAATTCCTTCATTTAGAAAGTGAAGCTAAAATTGCTAGGTAGCTTTAACGAGGCTATCGCTGGTCGGTTGGGAAAGTCAATTTCAGACAGTGAAAGTTATAGTACTTAGATTTTGAAAGGCGTGGATCAAAAGAATTTATTTTGATAGGCATGGATAAATTGAATTTATTTCAAGTCGAGTCTGTCAAATATTTTTAACTTTTTACAATTTCACGTTCGTCGGTGAACATCCAACTCGGGGGCCTGCAGGGTTGGAACGAAAAAAAACTTTTTTTTTTTTTAAACTTGTAATAGTGCGCAAAAGTTTCCTTTTGATGCAAAAAAAGATAAAAATAAAATTTGATGGCAATTGGAACATGTCTTAGGTGCCGCAAGTACGATAAAGTTTCCTAAATTTGAAAAAATTTGTTCTATTTTCAACCTTTTTCTCTAATTTTTCATTTGCAGTAAGAAAGCTCAAATTAAATATTTTGTACTTTTTATTCCTTTTTATTAATAGAACAAACATTTTAGGGTGTTTAAAACCTTATTGTGAGTATATAAAAATATTGATTATTAACCAAAAACGTGCAAGAAATCGGCTACGAGAAAAAGAGAATATGCTGTTTCTAATCTTAAATTATTTCTCTGTTATACATTTAACTCACGAAAACGCTTACAAGTGCTTTATGTATCCTTGTTATTAGCATCAATAGCTGCGATTGGAAGTTATAAGTGTGTGGGGGAGGGGCAAAAAAATTATAGACAACTAAAAGTATCTGGGAGTATAAAAGGTAGACAACAAATTTAAAAATTTATATCTACGAAATTAGCTGGTTTCGCCGGATTCCTTTGCTTTTTTTTATAAATCTTCGTTTTAGGGAGTTAAGATGAATTAAAATGTAATTTTCCCCCGGAGTGTGGGGAGAAAGCGCCCCCGACTCGCCGACATTGTTTACTATTATGTAACAAAATGTATTTTGTGTTTTGCCAATGAAACATAATGAATAAAATTAACTTTATTGTTCGTTATTCTACTATTTGTTTGTGTATTGCTTGCATTTCGATTTGTAAGGGCACGTGGAACTGTGTAGTGTTCAGCGACGGATTCAGTAAAATGTAAACATCACCCTTCCATTCTTCACTTTCCCCCTATTTTGATGAAAGTAACTCCGCCCGACGCATGCGCAAAAGCACGGAGGGTTTCCAAATCCGTTGCTATACAATATTCATATTAATATTTCGCTTTTATCTTGAAATATTATTTTTCAACTGGAGAAGGATTAGTAACTGGAGATGGGAAAAACCTACCGGTTTAAACCGAAAACCATTTATTTTTGTTTCGGTTAACCGGTTTTTTTCGGTTAAACCGGTTATTTTTTTAAATCCAAAAACCTGGTCGGAAGATGGGCTCGATTTTAGGTTCGATTAGACTAAAATTTACCAAGTTATAAAGCTTTGAATTTCATCATCTTAGGCCAGTCGCCGACAACCGCTTGGAGACGTCTGTTGGTTGGCGGATTACTGAAAGAGTCTTTATGAACAGATAAATATTGGCCAATGGATTGATTTCCTGTAAAAATAATACTAGTGAAAAATTTTGTCTGCAAGCGGCGTCTGTTTTTTGTGTCCAAAAAATATTTATCTTTAGTCATAAGTTCTGTGGCGTCCGAAAGATTATTATCTACGTTGAATGTTGTTTCCGATGAGAAGTGTCAACTCGCGGATCAACACATTTCTGAAAGAGTCTTTACGGACAGATTAGATGTTAAATATTGGCCAATGAATTAATTTGTAGTGAAAACGATGTTAATAAAAATTTTGTCTATAATACTTATTGCAATAATTACTCATTTATTATTATTACATATTTGTATTAATTACTTATTTATAATCACTTATTACATTAATTAATTATTGTATTAATACTTACTTATTGTATATTATTATTAATAAAAACATTCTGTCCACAAACATTGCTTTAAAAAAATAACCCCGAAAACAGGTTTTTTTCAAAAACTGGTTATTTTGAGCGGTTTTAACCGCCAGGTTAAACCGGAGGTGAAAAAACTGGTTTAACCGAAAACCGTTTTTTTTCTTTCTTTGCAATAACCGCCATCCATAATTAGTACTGGGAGATGACATTTGCTAGAGATGTGAGCTCTTGCCAGATCAAAAAATGTAAGCTTTGTTGTTCTTTATAGCTTTTTTTTCTTATACTATCGACTTAATAAGGACAGTTATAATTGTTTTTATTTTTCTTAGAAATGAATCAAAATATTCGGTCTTGTTGTTATGCATAGTTGCAACCCATATAGCAATTTCAGTTTGCAGCAATCTTGCTCTACAAAATCTGAAAGCTTGCAACAAATTTGACATGACAAGAGTGCAAGCTTGCAGCACGTCAGCTTCGAAGTCACCACACAACGAACTTGCAGCAAGCTTGTCACGTCAAACTCATTACAAACTATAGCAAAAACAGAGTACGAACACAACCCGGATTAGAACTCGCTACCTACCGCTTCCTAAGCTGAAGCTCTAACCACTCGGCAAACTCTGAGAGTAGAAGATAGATTTCGCGAATACATCGTTCGATTTGATTCGTATACGATTTATTTTAAACTGTTTTCTTGATTTCATTAATTTTTTGAGTTGAGAATATGATTTGAAGTCAAAGAGAGAGCGATTTTCGCTAATAACTACGTTTTGCTAGTAGAATAAATTATGAAATTAGAGTTCAAAAGTAAATACTTTAAAATGGGGCAAAATGTATAAGTTATTATTTTTCAACAAACATTGACTGTTTTTTAGGTTTAATTTTGTTTATAAACGTTAAAATTACAACATTAAAAAGGCGATGAAGTTTTCTTTAAAGTGCGAGTTCTAGTAAAAAGATGGAAAATGTTTCAAAAATTTTTTTATAAAAAAGTTAGTTTTTTCACAAATTATCATTGATTTATTGAATTAATAAAAAGAAGGACGGTCTAGGAGATGCTATTAAAAATCGGATGATTTTTAAAACAGAGAAGGATCTTTCTCTGTTTTAATGTCTCTTAGTGTGCTCTATCATCTTTGCAGCAAACTTGTTTTGGAATCGTGCTGTGAACTTGTCATGCACATTCACAGCAAGCTTGCATTGTAAAGTGGGGTAGCGCTAGTTGTCTATTTTCGCCGTGGCGAACTTGTGGCAAACACGTTTTGCAAGCGAGGATGGCGATTCTGCATTGTTAGTTTGCAGCAGTTTCGCTTCAAATTTGACGCGTCAAATTTGCCATGACAAGATAATATCAAGTAAAAATCAAACTTGCTGCAAACGTACGTGCTATCTGGGAATATTCACCAGCATGAAGCAGTTGATGGACAAGACACTTACGGACTCAGTAGAATATCTCGTCGCCCGAAATTTTTTTGGAACAAAATCAACACCACAGTAGGTGGTTTGCAATACATTCATTCCATCCCTACCTATTGTGGATTTAGGTCATAGATACTACTTTCAGCATTGTTGTACGAATGGTATTTTTTTAGACATCCGTTTCTAAGTGGCATAGCAACGAAGGGCAGGGGTATAGTTGTCTACAACTATAACCATGTGAAGTCATGGAGACTAAACGTCAGTAAGGTTTTGTCATTTTTGAAATCCCAATATTGTTGGAGAAAAAAAAAAAAAATCGTTTTCACTGGGCGCCATTTACACTTTCTAATCCACTAATGACTGCATGGGGCGAAAAAGTCATATTAAGACTCAGTGGCCACTTACCCTAAATACGTCACTGCTATTTCTTCTGTCTTTCTTTTCTCAATCTAGCAGATACATAGAGAAAGTATTGCAATCATTAAAAAATTCAACTTGTGGATTTTAGGATTTTTTACTTTGTAGACTTCCTTGAGTCCAAAAGAAACATTTTTGGAATTGGAGCTGTCTGTATGTGAACAAGATAATTTTTAAAAATACAACAAACAAAAGTAATTATATTTGGTATAGCAAAATTGTAAGTATGTATCAGATTTTGGACCAAATTCGTCAAGGGAAAGAGGTTCTTTTATAAATAAATGCTCGATATTCTATCCTTAACGATAAAATTAAGCAAAAACGACCTATATTTACATAGATATTTTAAGATGCTCTTTTTCACTCGCATATAAGGGAAATATATAATTTGTTACTGCTCTTTTTATGTAGATAATACAAGAAAAAAAAGGCTTTAAAAATATAAATATTAAATTTATTGAGCTGGCAAGAACTCGCTCCACAAACAAATATCGCCTCCCAGTACTAAAAATTCTCCCCCGTTAGCTTAATTGATTATCGGTGGATTGACAAAACACAAAATACATTTTGCTACAAAGCAACAATTACAAGGATGCATAAAGTACTTGTAAGCGTTTTTAGTAAGTTAAATGTATAACAGAGAAATAATTCCAGATTAGAAATAGCATATTCTCTTTTTCACTTCTCTTTTTATTCATAGTCGATTTCTTGCACGTTTTTGGCTAATAATTAATATTTTTATATTCTCACAATAGGTTTTAAACACCCTAAAAATGTTTGTTCTATTAATAAAAAGTACAAAATATTTAATTTGAGCCTTTTTACTGTAAATGAAAAATTAGGGAAAAAGATTGAAATAGAGCAAAATTTTTCAAATTTATGAAACTTTATCGTACTTGCGGCAGCTGAAGTCGTGTTCTGATTGTCATCAAATTTTGTTTTTGTCTTTTTTGCATCAAAAGGCAACTTTTGCGCAGTGTTACTAGTTAAAGAGAGAAAAAAAGTTTTTTTTCGTTCCACTCTACCCTGCAATTTTCCTAATATTGGTCATAATTGAATTTACCTAAAATATCTGAAAATTTTAAAAACCATCGTTCATTACTTAAAGAAATATTTCAAGTACAAAACAAAAAGACTTTGATTTTCACTACGGCTACAGCCATCATTAAAACACCAGTTATATATATATATATATCTAATGTTCGGGGTGAAGGACAGTGTTTTTAGCTTTATGCACTGTTCGCAGAAAACATTATGATTTCTCTAATTTTTTAGCGGTTCGTATAGATTTCACTTACTTACCCCTGATGAGCATCTATACGCTTTTACCGATAAACTACAATCTTTCCATTTAATTCCAACATTCATTGATTTTCATGACATATATATATATATATATATATATATATATATAATATAAATCCAAATATAACTAGTATATAATCATACAGAAATAAAGTAAACAAGAATTAAATCTTATATCAAAAAGTCATTATTTGAACAATACATCAATTTTAAATAAAATCTAATAAATTGAAATTACTAAAGATACCATAAACAAAAATCAAGTTTAAACATTATATTTCAACAAGTGAAAGAACACTGTTGTTATTAAAAATAATGAAATAGGCAATCCAAGTAAATGGAGTTTTCAACAATTAAAATAGCAGCTTGGCTGTGGACAAGCTTTAGCCAGGTTAAATTAATTTTGTTATATATATATATGTGTGTGTGTGTGTAATAATCTCACTTAATTTTGCTTTAAATTCTAATATTATATATTTTAGAGTCTTAATGTATTCCAAAATCACTTTTCTTAAACTCCAGTTTCGTTTTATTTCCCGCGCTGGAGGTACATTAAATCTCTCGTTTGGCATATTTATTACTAAAAGAATATTCTAATTACTTCCACGCGTCTACACAGATCGCGAAATCAGCGACTTATTGCCGCCATACTTTTCCCTAAAACACTTAAGGTAAATGCTCCAGTAGTGGGCCACTTAAGGGTATTTCCTCAATTATTATCTAAACTTTTGAGAAGTTTCGCTAATCTATATTTTTTTATGGTTGTTCAAACTTTTATCTAAAATAATAATCACCTGAAATATCAAAATAATTGTAATATAATTTTTAAAAAATTAAAAACTTAGATCACTCCTATGCACCAGAAGTGGGCATAGCAAACTTTTGATGTACCAGTAGTGGGCATACCAAAAGTGGGCCACCCAGATTTGTCAATTATGCCAAATAAAAAAGAATAAAATTATTATATATAGTAATAATAACAATACATTAACATTATACACTATAAAAATGCAATAAAAATGGCTTGATATAGGTGAAATCTTTTATTTATTGATTCTAGTCACACGAGATTTACATTTTTTCTCGAACAGCCAATTTTTTATTAAAATTATATTCTAATTACCGATCTTTCATTTTAAGTTCTGTTTGGGGCATTATGGATATTAAATCGTGATATTTTATGTTGAATAAATCTTTTTTTTCTTTTATTATCTTGTCTCTGCATCCAGAAAAGAGCCCTTTTAAATGGCGATGGAATATTTTTCGATGGTCAAGCAATACGATAGTTATTATTGTCTGCCTCGTTACAGCGCCCAACTAATTCTTGAATATCAGTCTTTTCCTCAACAGTACTATAAAATATTTATTATTTAAGTAATTGGTTAGAATGTTCCATTAGTGTACCAAAAGTGGGCCCAGTACTGGTTCTGATAAAAATAAAGCAAATCTAATTAAATAAAAAGACTTTACAAGATATAACCTTCTTATTAAACATCACAAAGCAGTCTATTCGAGAGCAAGCATGTGCTCCAGTACTGGTCCCCCCTAGGCCCACTACTGGAGCATTTAGTAAAACATTGATCCAAAAGTGGGCCACCCTTCACTATCCATAAATTATCAATATTATTTAATTTAAAGATAGTTTATAATACATTCATTATATAATCAAATAATATCAATAACAATTTATTCTAAAAACAAACAGAATGTATGCTAAAAAATAGTTGAATGAAGAGTTACCTCTTAAGGAAATCACTAAGAATAAGCTAAATATGCTTCTCTCAGAGACCAACCTCAGCAACAAACTTTCTAGCTCCAAACTAAACAGGAAATAAAGGCTGTGCCTTTGGTATTTAGTTGATAAGGGTTTCAGCCTACCAGAGGCAGATCTCTTATTTCATTGCAGTGTTGGAATTTCTTGTTTTACAACTTAAAAATTCAAGTGGCCCACTACTGGTACATGGCCCACTACTGGAGCACTTACCTTACGTAATTTACTAAAAATAGCTATTATTCCCTTCACTTTGATCACGTGTCTATATGTTAAATCCCTACCTGAGGAAATGCAGGGATTTTCTGTTCGCTTTGTTACTTGAAACTTCAATTAAGATGTACGTATGTCTGCCATTCTCCCATAATAAATGAAAATTACTTAATAACTTGGCCTGCTTTTTATTTAACGACTGCAACAAAGAAATCATTTTTTATATATATGTGTGTGTTTTTGAATGTAGATTGAGCTTGAACTTCAATAATTTTAAAGCCATTTTCTGATTTTTTTTTTCCTTATTTATGTTGCCGTTTGTTTCGAGCCATAAAATGCCCTGATGTATGTTTGCTTCCTCATTTTTTATTTTAAAAAAACCCATCTGATCATTCCATATGACCATCAATTACAAGGTTTCTCTTTAAAAATGCTGTTTTTAATATCGGAATGCCTTATCTTTAAATTTCCAGCAGCTCGAATCCACAGAAGAATCCTAATTAGAATTAGTTTCATGACCAGATCGAATATTACATCGAAATCTCCTTCATATTTCCTATACCTACTCTTTAGCCATTAATTTTACTTTGTAGTTCCACATCTTTAAATAATTTTCCTGATGGATACTTTAAAGTTTCCACTTTTTTTTCTTTTTCCTTCATTTGATCTTCTGTCAATTTTTCTATCTGGTAATGGGACGTTTACAGCGAAGTGCCCTCGTAAAAGAATGCGACAAAAGTTTTCTTGGAAGTATAATTTTATTCACTCTGGTGGATCATTTTCTTCCTTGTTTAAATTTTATATTTCGTTGTTCAAAGGATAGATGGTTGAACTTAAGTCTTGGCTGTTTCATCTTTGTGTCCGACTTTTTTTAGCATGCGTGCGCCTAGAATTGTGAGATTTCAAAAACTACTAAGAACCTTTTGGGGTTTCATCATGTACAGCTTACATTATTGTAATTATTCTGTCATTTTCTAGTTTTAATATACAGTGTCCTTTCTCTTTTCCAAAATATACGTTAATATTCCTTCTTCAGCACATTCCTTTGGAACATAGACATAAACTTTACATCTACATGCTGATGTAATTGTAAAGTTTATTAAATATTCTTTTCAAAGTTGAGGTAGAATTTCTACAACCAATACCTCTTAGAAACGTTAAAATGTATTCACAAAGGGTTATCTTAATTCATTAAGGAAACAAACGGACAGAATCTTACGATCATAGCCTTGTAAACGCACATTTCTAAATATTGTAATAAAAACAGAATTTCAATAAAACTAGTCATGTTACTCTTATAATAGGTTAACGGAATTAATTCACATGACATCACAGTCACATGCCAAATGCAACTGCCGATGCCATCTAACTGGACGTTGTATGATGTGGAGACCGGGGCTGGTTGGCACCGATTTTGGTTGCTAATTTTTTAAATTTTTTTGGTAATGATTGGACAGCTAATCTGTGTTACACTATATTCCTACATTCTTAGGCTAACCTGAACCAGAAGTAATAACAATTTAGTTAAAAATTAGGGAGGAGTATTCACAGTTGAATGAGCTAACTACACCAGTGCCAAAGTGCCCCGGGCCGGGGGTACGTTGCCACACCCGGGACAGGTTGGCACTATATATGTGCACTTCTTTTTTAATTTACTTTTGGTACATACCTAATAAGGAAATAAAATGGATTTTTTATTTATGAACTTTTATTTAACCAAGTTACAAAGAATTGAGTTT
Organism: Araneus ventricosus; assembly: GCA_013235015.1. Classification (NCBI taxonomy): domain Eukaryota; kingdom Metazoa; phylum Arthropoda; class Arachnida; order Araneae; family Araneidae; genus Araneus; species Araneus ventricosus. The sequence goes on from BGPR01009510.1 coordinate 38,272, forward strand.
GACTTGAAATTGCAAAATTCTTTTTGGATTTAGGAACATTCAAGCATGGTACAAAGAACTGAGGTTGACTTCAAATCACAATTTTTTTTTGTCTCATTGTCCAAAGACGGAGGCAGAACCATTTTTAAATCAGCTCTTTCGACAACAAAAATTTCAGCTATAGTTGGAAAAATAAATGCATTCGGCATTTCAGAGCTTTTCCTGAGAAAGCTCACATTCTATTCGTCCGGGCTCTTTTGGTCCAAAACTTTGGCGACGAAAAATTTTGAAATTGTCTTGTATTCATTTAACAGTTTCACTAACACAAAATCATTGACCTCCGGGTCTTTTTTCCAAATTCAAACAATCCGAGTCCTCAATCAAATCCCATTTGGCATAGGGGTCTATTCTGGTACTCCCGGTTAGGTTAGGAGACGTCACTTTTCCCGTTGTTAACGTGCGGAAAAAGTGACGTCTCCCAACCCAACGGGGGGTACCAGAATAGACCCGATAGTCGTCATCATCAGGCGGCATCCAGCCTTCTTCACTCTCAGAATGCAAGATTTGTCTTCTGACTTTCAATCTCATTTTCTGCGTTTAGACTTTTGCTACTTTCTTGCTCTTTGACTTCCCTTCTTTATTTTCCTTGTGTAAAACTTGTCTTTTAGCTTTCACAGTTGTTTTTAATTTTTTTTTTTATCGCAACGGCTTCTCTCTGCCTGAAGTCCTGAAGAAGTTGCTAATAGCGCCAGTGGCGTTGCAAGATCTGGTGGCACCCGGTGCGGAGTTTAAATTTGTCACCCCCATGTCCATCAAAATATAAAATGAAATTTATTGACAAAGCAATTTTTTGATTCAACTCGTTAAGTAAAGAGGGTATAATGTTAATTATTTTGTAAACAATTTTTTATGAATAAGAAAAGTAAAATGCCTTTTTACTAATAAGCCAGTGTAATGCATAACGTAAGAAATCTTTTTTCATAGTGATCGTAGCTAGTGCATAACTTTATTATTATTATAATACAATTTAATGTAAACTCAATTGTTTACAAATTTCGTTCGCTAGGCTCTAATCCAACAAACTGTACTTTAACATGATACTTAGAATCTCTTCTTTCTAACTTTTTGTTCTGCAAATTTTGAAATTGCGTCATCAAAATCGATGCCTTCAGCTACATTATTTTCAATTGACAAAATGGCTAAGCTAGAGAGTCGTGCTTGGTTCATAGTGGATCTGAGATAATTCTTAATTAGTTTGAGTTTCGAAAAACTCCTCTCACACCATGTAACAGAAACACATAAAGTCAAGAAAAATCTAAATGCTAAAGTGAAATTGGGAACAGAGTCGAAAAGTTCGTATTCGACTACAAACTCTAAGAATCTTAAGGAAGTCCAACCAAGAGACTCTTCTTTTGGAACTTTGGCGACTTTTAGAAATCTTCTTAGGCGTGGAATTTCTGTAAGGATACCATCTACAGAAAGCTCATTGTAATTTTCAATCAAACTTTGTACAAACTTGGGAAGTTCAATTTCCGAGCTTTCGATCAGATTGTTGAGCTCTAAGACTGCAAACCGATCTGATATACACTCTATGCCTTCGCAACGTGTATCGATTTCTTGTTGAAACCTGTCAATGCAATATAACTTTGACCTTTTCAGTTCTTGGTGCAAAGTCAGCGGCTCGTCTGCAGCTTTCTCTCTGGGCATAATTTTCTTTTACCTGACTGTTCTTCTTTTTACTACAGGAATGCCCAACTCTTAAAATTTGTCTTTTGCAAATTGCAGTGCTTCCTCAACAAGATAAGGTAATTTCTTTTGTCTTTTAAAAAGACCTTCAGACTTTTTATCTCGGTAACAGACTCTTCGCAGCTTATTCCAAGAATCTGCAAATACAGGGTGACTTTTAATTAACCTACAACTTTTAACTGAAATAACTTCTCAGAGTCTCACTAAATGGCGCCACGAATGCATGTAGTGGCAGAGGGCTTAAAAGAGGGAATTTGTTTCGTATCAGTTCCACGCCATTTTGATAATGTCTCCTAAAGTGTCATATTCAACCGAATATCGTATATTTATTGTTAAAAATTGGTATTTATGTGGCGAAAATGCCAAACTATTGCTACGGAAGTGGTCTGCAACATTCAGAAACCGACCTAACCGACCTGTTTCGAACCCGAGTTATCGCCTATCAATATCCAAACAGTTATCTTGGTGCATTGCATTGGCCACCTTATTCACCAGATCTGAATCCATGTAATTTCTTTCTTTGGGGTCATATGAATGATTTGGTGTACAAGAAGAAGCCGACAGACCTTATTAGCCTCAAAAGGTCCATAAGTGACTCATTTGGAAACATTAAAAGAAAAACTCTTGAACTTGTAACTGACAACTTTGTGACTAGGTTGCGCTATTGTATCGCCTCTGACGGTTCTCATTTTGAAAACATTCTGCATCAAAATCCTTTTCAACGTTCTTTCAATAAAAAAATGTCTGTAGTGCTATCTGCAACGACTCAAGAGTTATTTCAGTTAAAATTTGTAGGTTAATTAAAAGTCACCCTGTACTTTTGAACGTGGTTGACTTCTTTTAAGACATTATTCCATAAACACAAAAAGCATAAAAACGAGAAATCACACATTGAAGGCAACAGAGTTTGAGCTGTTCCTCTGGTTTCGATCGTTTCCGAAGCACCAAACAGTTCTTCAATGGCATTGGAAATCTTCTTAAAGCACTTAAACAGAGGCTTAACAGCTTCGCAGTGAGCATTCCATCTTGTTTCTGAAAGTCGCTTACCTCTGACTTCAACGTTTGTCAGAAGGATCGTCCATCTGTACGTAGAACCCGAGAAAAACACGTACAAATTTTCTAAAGTCCCAAAAAATGTCGCACATGATGGAACTGTTGCAAAAGAGTGTACTCCACACAGATTGAGAGAGTGGTTTGTACAGGGTACAAACAATGCTTTAGGATTAAGTTGACAAATCCTTGCTTGAACTCCTGAATGCACTCCAGCCTTTGCAGAAGCATTGTCATATCCTTTTCCTCGGCACATTGTTATATCTAGACCATGTAAGATATTTGACATGTTATTTTATGTAACAACCAGCGAGAGTGGTCTCCCCTAAACTTTCTCGTATACTCCCTAACACAGGTGGTGAAAAAATAAGCCAAACAGTAGTAAAACGCGCCAAGCGGTCGCGACATTTTTTTGCGCCGTAGTATGGCAAAGAAAACCAAATATTCAAATTGAACGACTTTTTTTCAACCGATTGAAACGAAAATTGGACACAGATCTACAATTAAGATTAGAAGACCGCACACCAAATTTCAATTATCTAAGTCACTAGAAGATTTGTGCCTCGTCTAAGACGGGCTTTTAGATAGCCGATCGCAAAAACCACTAACAACAAAAAATGCATTACCACATACAAAATAAAACTAAACGTTAAATCAAACATGCAACTCTTTTCGAGAAAATGTTTATGTCTATGATTCACCGGAATGACAGCAACAAATCAAAATTATAACAAAAACGCTCGAAGAGTTGGAACAAAATTTGGCAGTGAGCCAGGGGTGGCACCAGAGGGGGGGCCGGGGGGGGAAGGCCCCCCCCCCCTGTCGGGGAAAAATTTTGTATCCCGTCGGGGAAAATTTTTGTACGGGGTATTCAACTGTAGTTGATAAATAATAATCTGGCGAAAATTTGAGACCTATTTCATTACACTCGTCCCCCCTGTAGGGGAGATCATGCCCCTGTAGAGGAGACCATGCCCCCTGTCGGGCAAATCGCCCCTCCCCCCGTCGGGCAAACTCTAGCGCTATTCCTGCAGTGAGCCAAGGCAGAACGTAGTTTGGTTAAGAAACGCGCGTATCGGTCGGACATTTTTTTTTGCGTCGTAGAATAGTGAAGACAGCGAAAATGCAATTTGAACACATTTTTATAACCCATTGAAACAAAAATTGGACACAAATCTACAATTAAGGTTAGAAGGCCACATACCAAATTCCATTTGTCTAAGTGATTCTATTAAAAAGTTATTGTGTTTACAAATATGCGAATAAACAGACCGACAGACAGTCAACCCTGTGACGGGTTTGGTCCAAAATTTGACACGGGCCTACATTCCTGATGATAAAACTGTGTTCCAAATTTTATCCATGTAGCTATGCAAGTTTTTGAGCTATAGTGTTCACATGAACGCGGACAAACAGACAGACTTCCCGTAAACGGATCTTGTCCAAAATTTGATAGAAACCTGCAAATTATGTGTCAAGATCACATACCAAATTTCATCCATGCAGCTCTAATAGTTTCCGAGTTATCGTGTTCACAGACACACAGACAGACATAATTCCAAAATTGTGTTTTTCGGACTCGGGGAGCTATAAAACGTGGGGATTCGTCAAAATCTCGAGTTCGAATTTTTTGACGATTACAATACTTCCTTTCTTTCGAGAAAGTAAAAAGGAGCATTAATACAAAACCGGCAATTTTTTTTGTCACCCCCTCAGAGCTGGTACACTGTGCGGGCCGCACCCATCGAACCCGCCTTCCTACGCCACTGAGTAGCACTTTAGGGAGCACAAAGTTATCCCATACTTTTCAGCAGCCTTTGAATATGACAGTTTTTTATGTGAAACCGCTTTTACTGCTTTAGCAATGACATCCTGGTGTGTGTGGGGGGGAGTCATTGCTCGGTCTATCGTCTTTTTTCTGTTTCTAACCATGACTCTAAAAAAATATTAGACATGTATATGTATGTAGTAGTAGTAGAGACCTACACCGACCCAGCTTATCCTAAAGGGTGTAAGGCCTTTAACAAGTCGGTGGGGAAACGTGTTTCGCGCAAGAGAAATCCGAGGAAATTCACTGAGTGGAAGGGTCCAGTGCCAATGAATAACTCGAGAGAAGAACCTTGAGACAAACCTCTCCACAAGAACCTTGCAATCTATAGATTTAGGATCAAACTACATCACAGTTGCATTCCTGGACAAGTCGATCTATGCCCTAGATCCAAACACTATTTAAGAACATACCATCGTATAAAATTAAACACACATCAACACAAAAATAATCAAACACTTACCAAAATGCACGCACACAAAAAAATGAATGCATATTTCCACACAAGGGATGAATAATTATAATATATTAATCTGTGAAAATAACTATAAATCTGGTAACAACCCTAAGTATCACCTACACACCAAGCAGAGAGACCGTTATTTATTAGCCTATCAGATCTGGTAGTCATACTACATAAAATTACAACATCATATCTCAACCCGAGTTTCCTGTATTAAGATTAACATAAAACTTTTATGTACAATGGACCTTATGCAGGTGTCGTCATAGTCACGTGACGGCGGGACGCCGAAAACAACTGATCGGAGTTCGAATAGAATGCATAGCAAGCTAAAATAGCCATTTTTTCAGAAATAATGACAAATAGCCATAATCAGTTATTCAATTAATGTGAAATATATTGAAAGTCAAATATATTTAAAAAAAACATTCAGAGTTAAAGATTATGTATTGAGAGTTACAAATATAAAAGAAAGCTTCGTCACACGAAGCACATCGTATTTCTGAAGGGATGAAGATCACAACAAACAGTCCTAAATCGACGACACTAGAGAAATAATTTATAGCAATAAAATTTTCTGCCGATATACTTCTTTAAAATATTGAAGAAAAAAAAATTAATAAAATTTCAGTCGACAACAAATTGAATTAATAAAAGAGAGCCTGCGATTGTTATGTATTAAAACTCATATTCTATTATTTTTATCCAAAAAACCTGCTTTCACAGGCAATAATCATAAAATAAAAAAAAAAAACTGTCAGAAATATATACTATTAAGGAAAAAATTTAATTTTCTATAAAACAGTATATATTATAAGCGAATTTTATATTTTACATAAAAAGTATCTATACCAAGTGTTACAAAAAAACATATAATCAACACAGAAGAAATCAGTTTTTCAAAAAGCAAAAGAAACTATTTCCATACAAAGCAAAAATTCACTTCTTTCGAGTTGTGACAATACACAAGAATGCATCGTTGCACGAACCACTGTCTTATTTCTGTAGCGATAAAGATTACAAAAAATCGTCCTTAATCGACTATGATAGATAAATCAGTTTTATCAATAAAATTTTCTGACGAAATACTTCGCTAAAAAATCGAAGATAAAAATTTAAATTGATATTTCAGTCGTCAATTTACATGCCGATTATACATAGTAAAGAATAGGCGTTCACTTTGTTTATCCCGCCACAGCTGTTTTTCTATACTCTCGAACCCAAACTGTGCATAAGGTCCATTGGGTTGGGCCATTAGTCCAACGTTTGCAATGATAAAAATCTTCAACAGACTGCAGTAATAAGATGGACATTACGCACCAATAAAATCTATAACAACAATAAAAACCAGCGGGAGTGGTCTCCCCTAAACATTCTCGTATACTTCCCCAAAAGGTGTCATTTCCCCTCCCCCCGCGTGGATAAAAAATTCGAAGCTACTGTAACCCAGAATGCTATGACTATCCACTAGTTTCCTTTAGCGCGCGTCAAGGTCACGAGTATCGCTAAGCGCTCGGTAAGACTAACCAGTACGCATGCGCGTGGAGATAACGGATTCGTTGCAATAGTAAAAAAATGAATATGCAATTTGAACGCATTTAACCGATTGAAACGAAAATTGGGCACAGATCTATAATTAATGTTAGCAACCGTCATACCAATTTTTATTTATCTAAGCTAAAGGGTTTAGGAGATATAATTTTTACAAGTATGCGATTATACAAGCCGATAGACAGTCAACCCTTTGACGAATTTGGCCCAAAATTTGATACGGACCTACAGTTTTGAGGATAAAACTGTGTACCAAATTTTATCCAGCTAGCTATTCAAGTTTTTGAGTTATAGTGTTCACATAAACGTGGACAGACAGACAAACTTCCCGTAGAAGGATTTTGTGTTTTGTAGAAGGATTTTTGGATTTTTGTGTTTGTTTATTTTTGTTTTGTGACAACAAAATTTGATAGAAACCTACAAATTATGTGTAAAGATCACATATCAAATTTTGGACAAAATCGTTTGTCCGCGGTCATGTGAACACTAGAACTCAAAAACTTGAATAGCTAGATTGATAAAATTTGGTACATAGTTTTATCACCATGAATGTATGTCCGTATCAAGGTTTGAACCAAATCCGTCGAAGGGTTGATGGTCTGTCGGATTGTATAATCGCATACTTGTAAAAATTATATCTCCTAAACCCTTTGGCTTAGATAAATAAAAATTGGTATGACGGTTGCTGACATTAATTATAGATCTGTGCTCAAATTTCGTCTCAATCGGTTAGAAAAAAAGGCGTTCAAATTGTATATTCATTTTTTTACTTGCGTACTGGAAGCAATCTCTGCGCATGCACAAGCTATTCAGCGATAGCGAACGCGCACGCCCTCGCATTAGCGGAGCTTGCTAGAGTGTGATAGAAAATAAATATTGTTACAGTCATTGAAAGTCGCTTCCCAGCAGTGCAGGTCTTATGGTTGGGAAGAGGGTTTTACAAGGTGAAGCGTGGAACGACCTCAGCGACTCTCGTGGCACGCATGACCTTGGCGACAAACTTGGCGACCATTTTGGCGACTTGGCGACAAATTTGGCGACCTTGGCGACAAATAGATTATTCTCGAAAATGCAACCCTTTTCTCGATATTTCTATTAGGGGCCGAGATCTAGGATTTTCATGAAAATTCTATGTGACGTCACGGCCAAACGGGGAGAGTATATAAGACCGCGTTTGGACCACAACAGCGTCTTTTATCGACTGGTTACTTCTCTTTGAAGCGCGAACGTCTTCGGAGTTCTATCCGCTGTGTGAGCTAATCAGCTGGTGAGCTGAGCTACTATTGTCTTTACTAGTTATTTGCTGACTGTTTGTGCTGTTAGATATCAACTGTCATTACCTGTGAATTGTTGTCTATTTACATTGGTAATCTGTGCAAGGACTATTGTTTCCTGTACCTGTGTTACGTGTTTTCCTGCATATTTTATAAATAAACCTTCATTCTCCATTATCCTGCGTGTTGGACTGTTTATACCATACACCACAGAGAGACCTTTCGCAACAATATTGCTAAGTTTTAAATACATACGCATCTCTTTGAATAAGATTCTTCACCTAAATATTTTACAATCACTATAATCTACATTGAAAAATCTTCTGATAGTCATTGCATTTTGGGTTACGGTAGGTTGAAATTTTTTACCCATGCCGGGGGAGGGGAAATGACAAATTTTTGAGAAGTATGCGAGAAAGTTTAGGGGAGGCCACTACCGCTGTTTTCATTCAAACAGTTTTTGCGTGTCTACTCCAAAGTTGGAAACAAATAATAAAATGCCTCATTGATTAATGTTAAATGAATAAAGTCAATTAAAAATGGTAATTTAGGGAATTTTACTGAAATGTCTAAACTCAGAATGATTTCTGAAAAATTATTGCTTGCAAGTATTAAAGAATCTAAAAGAAACTGGAACTGTAAATGTTTTCGTCGCCCCAAAATTATTCTACGTGTTCCATAGTTTAAGAAGCCTGTTTTTGAGTATTTGGATATTGCAAAAAGAAAACGGCATGAATTAATTAATTTAGTTAGGTGTTTTAGAAACAAAAAGAAATAATGAATTTTTAATGGAATGTACGGGGTTTATGAAACAAATAAAGGAAAAATATTTGAAGATTTTACTTTATTCCTAGCATTTAAAGTCAAGTGAAATTTAAGAAGCAATAATTTTAAATAAGATCATGAAAGACTGGAAAATTTTCACAAAAATTCTCATTATATTTTAGTACGCAGATACTTGTACACACAGCATTAATTGTATTTTTGAAAAAAAATTGACATACCGAAAGTATTCAAGGTTTTTTACCGAAACTCCATGAAATATACAAGGTGCGTTCGAAAAGTTCGGTGAATGGTCTCATAAAATAAAGGAAACAATGCATACAAACAAAATACCTTTACTGGCATTCAAAGTAATCACCATTAGCTACAATACACTTTTGACATCGGTTGTACAGCTGCTGGAAACTGTCAGCAAACGCTTCTTTCGGTATCTCTCGAAGCGCCGTTGTCACACGTTGCTGGATCTGCGCAATGTCGGAAAAGCGTAGACCTTTTTCTTACGCTTTTGCAAATGTTCGTGAATAATGTTGCTCACACTGTCTAGGCTTATCTTCAATTTTTCTGTTATCATTCTCAAAGACAGCCGTCGATCATCCGCAAGCATCCGTCGCACTTGTTCGATGTTGTCTGGAGTTGTGCTTGTTGGTGGTCGACCTGAACGCGGCTCATCTTTGACATCTTCCTTTCCGTCTCTAAAGCGTTTAAACCACTCAAAAACACACTTTTTACTCACTGCGTCCACACCGTACACTTTCACTAACATTTCGTGTGTCTCCGTCGCCGTTTTGCCTAATTTGAAGCAAAACTTGATGTTCATGCATTGCTCCATTTCGCAGTGACGCGCCTTCTCACACTGACTCGTTAAATTGGCCGTAGCTCGCACTTCCGCTTAACTATCGTGATTTGAACGCTAGGGGGCACTAGTTGCCATGTCTGTCAATGCGTCTGCGTGATGGCAGCATCCGAACCAGCGCGGTTATTCTACTTACTATGGGACCATTCACCGAACTTTTCTAACACACCTTGTAATTAATTCATTAATAAAAAATGAATGAATGAATGAATAATATTTTTCGTCATAAGAATTTCTGTACAGCATTTGCTTTATTCGCATTTTAACGTTCCTAATAATACTAGGTCAAGTCAGAAAGTAGGTTACAAACCGATAAGATAATTCGGAAATTAGTAGTAAATTGTTTCCAGATATGCCAATAGCGGCAGCTCAACCCAAATGCATGATGTTCATTTCGAATTTATGAGAACAATTATACACATGCGCAGCTGCATTTGAAAGTGGCAACTGTGCTCGATGAGTGTACACTAGAAGACGAATGTTAACAGTGTTTTGAGATTCTTAAGGAGTTTTGATCGCTCATTTCCTGAAACGGGGTGAAATTGCTACCTCCTACTGTAACATTCTGTTCGGGATGCAATTCCAAACAAAGTTCATGCCTGTTGACTCGAGGAATATTGTTTCATTACGACAATGCCAGGTCTCAAACAGCTCTATTAACCCAGGAGAAGATTAAGAACTTCTGTGGCAACTTCTTAAACATCTGCCTTACATCTCAGACTTTGCACCAAGTGATTATTACCTGTTTGGTTTGCTAAAATTGCATCTGGGTGGCAAGTGTTTTGTGTTTGATGCAGACGTTGAACGTGAGATGCATAAGTGGCTGAGACAGCTGTTCAAAGACTTTTATGCAACAAGTATTGGGAAACTCATAAAGAGATGGGATAAATGTATCAATGTAAATGGCGATTATGTACAGAAATAAACATGCTTTTCAAGTACATATCTTGGTTTCCCTTAACACTAGAAATGTTTGTGGACTCTACGCAATTCTTGTATCGGATTGTAATGTCTATCAGTGATTTGATTTTAGTTTATTGATTTAAAAATACGATAATTCGATGCACGTAATGACATGCGGGCACGATAATTAAGAAAGGCATAATTCTGATTTTACACAATGCGAACTGAATTTCTCCCCCTTATTTTGAAACATTCTCATTCATGCTGAAAGAAAGTTTGCCTATTACCTTGAAAAATTCCCACTATTGTCCACTTCTAAGTTTATCGAATGGTAAGTACGTCGTCTCTAGGTTTGGGTTATTCGGTGACAACTCAAAATGTTCCGAGAATATGAAACAAAAATGCATCTCAAATTATTAGTAAGTTAGATCTTAAGAAAAGTTTAAAACATTTTATGTAAACTGTTTCGGCTGATAGAATTCTCATTACCGACATAGCCTTGCAAGCTTATTGGGAATTGTTCTGAACTTTCAGATTTAGTATTCATTATAAAGTACCAATCACTTGAATAACCTCACTAGTTATAAAACAAAAACTATGCTCAATTAAGGATATTTTTAAGATTATTATTAGAAATAAATTTAAGCAATAGTAGTGATGCTTTTATCATCCATTTAATTGAAAAAAATTAAATATGAATCATGTATCTTATACAAATTTTGCTGGAGTAAATACGGCGTCAGATGAATAACCTCACAAGTTTGAAATGGGAAAATCTTGAATTCTAAAGCAGAGATGTTCTATCTAATTGTTTGTGGTTATCACTGAGTGAACTAAAATTAAATCTGATTAATTTTAGTTTACTCAGTGATAATTTTTTTATAAAATGGACCGAACATCTAGCTTTAGCAAAGATGAAAGTGCGAAGGTTAAAAGTTTGAAATCTGAAGGCTTCTGTAAGGTCTTAGCCCAGTGATACCGGGTCTGATCAGAGATCAATAAGACAAAGCAATACAGAACATTAATATTTAATTATGTTTCTTGATTAATGTCATTTATACAAGAAATTTACACATAAGGAATACATTTAAATGATTTGCATAACTCCGGATGAGATCGCGAGAGTCAAAAAATGTTCATAACTGGACTTAATAGCAGTTATCAGTGGTGAGTATTCGTAAACAATCGATAAGCAGTCGATTCAGGAATCTGATAAAGTTCAGTAAATCGTTTTCAACTCAGGGCGAGTTTCGTAAGTCCGAAGGCCGGAAGAGGAAATTGAGGTAATCGAACGCTCAATTTATCAAAGTAACCACCAAAGGGTTATGCGAATTACCAAGTCGGTAATTGTCAGTGAGGTATTCAAAGCTCACTACCTTTCTAGCAATTCTCTAAAGGAATGCTCTGATGCGTTTGCAGCTCTCCAAAGAAGCTTATTCTAACCAAAGGTTGGCTTCAATTCCACGGGGTCTAAGAACGCCCGTAACAAGTGCAGAAATCTTGTGCCGAGATTCTGACTTCTCAGTCTTCTCAAATCATTCGATCTCGAATCTTCAATTCAATCTCAATCTCCAAAACTCCAAACTTTAAACTCCTCCGTCGAGCCCCTATGAGGCGTGGCCGAAAGGTTAAGTCTCAGGGATTTGTCGGGTTGCTGACCGCAGCTTCCAACCGGAAGCCTCGCTCTCTTTCTCATCTCATCATTGGAAGAGGGTCGGAACTTAAAGGGTTTCTTTGATGGTCTCCTGGGAGGTCTTCCCCTCTTGCGGTCTTTTGCCCGGCGGTTGCGCAAGCTCGTTTGTATTTTATGACTCTAGATAACATCGCGGCTCTTTCTCTTCCAGCCCTAAAGGGTTCGTAGGTGGTCCTTTCCTGTGGGAACTTGAGAGCGAGAGGAGACCTCACACTTCTCGGACCGAGAAATTGGGGAAAAAATCGAAGTCTTAAAGTTACCTACAATATTTTGAATGATGTACAATAATACGGTGAATGAAATAAAGGAAGGACTGCTTCAGCCACAACTGCCAAAGAACTCCGCTTGATTCTTCGGCATCCATCTAATTCGTGTCTCAGCCACAAGAATTGCTAAAGAAAGTTGGATTAAAGCTTCAATTTCAGCCGGCAGAAGGACAATTAAGAACTGTTAAATGATTAAGCGATTGAAACCAAGACGTAAACCGCAGCTCAAGCCTCATCACAAGTTGAAGCGGCTTCTCTTTACAAAAGTGCACATGGGTCATTCTCATGAAAAAGGTACAAATAGCTAAAAAAAAATTTTATTTTACGAAAGTATGTAAAAAATTTTAAAAATTGCATGGATGTTTCCATTTAAGCTTAATAAATAATCTTATATTAGTGATCAGGTTTTCTATTTTATTTTTCAATGATTTTTTTTATTTTTAAAATTTTTGACCTGTCTACGAAGGAGACATGATAGCCAACGGAACTTTTACATTTTAAACGAAAGCATAATTGACTAATTATTGGGCAGATTTGGTACAGGTTTATTTCTTATAATTAAACACTAAAATTAGTTATTAAAAACTAACGCAAGAAAACTTAACATTTTAAAATAAATAGCACTTTTTAAATAATGGCACTGACTATGCATTAGTTAAATAATATTTACAAACAATTTCAAATAAATGAAAATCAGCATTTTGCAGGAAAGTAATCAATTATGTACTAGATTAAGGAATATCATATCTTTATTTATTAATAAAAAATCTAGTAAGTCTCGTATTATGTTTTTTCTACTCTCTTCTCTTCTGAATTTGAGCATCTGACTGCTTTGTCTTTTTATTTTGTTGATATTCCCATTCTTAGTAAAAATAAATTTAGCTATTAAAATGTTTTTTATACATTATTGAAGCTTTAATAATATAAATATTCTATATGAATTGTTTACCTTAATCAGTAGTGGCGTTAGAGTTTGCCCGACGGGGGCCAATTTGTACGACCGGGGGCACGACCTGCTGTACGGGGGGACGAGTGTAATGAAATTGGTCTCACATTTTCGCCAGATTCTTATTTATCAACTACAGTTGAATACACAGCACAAAAATTTTCCCCGACGGAATACAAAAATTTCCTCTGCGGGGGGCCCTGTTCCCCCGGTCACCCCTCTGGCGCCACCCCTGACCTTAATTCTTTTCGAGAATATAATTTCAATTTTAATTTTTAAAAAATACAAAAGAAAATCACTAAATTTCATAAAAAATATCTACCAAAGAACTTTTAATGAATATTATTTTAATTTATCTAACTGTATCATGATTTTCGAGATTTTGTCTCTTTCATTTACAATGGCATTCTCTCTGTGGAGATGCCGTGTCCACGGAGGAGACAAAAACTAAGTTTTGAATTTTTAAGTGCTTAAGTTTTTAAGTGGCTAAAATGGTACACTTATTTTTATTAAATTCGATACTAAACCTATCAAAATTTTGTATTTTAATTATAAATTAGATTTTTCTTATTTATGATGTCCGCGGAGTAGACGCTGAGAACTTTACCAAGCTCTAAATGGAACTAATAAATTGGAACATATTCAATAATTCGCGATAGAAAGAAAATTTTTCCTTAAAGAACAAATTGTCTGCCTCTCTTATAAACTCTTTCATGATGATTTGACATGAGTTGCCATTTATGATATTTTTTAAAAATTAGTTTCTTTGTCCACGGAGGGAAACGTATTTGACTGAGGACAAAGTGTAAAAATTAATTACTAAGTAAAAATAATTAAAAAATATTATTTTAGACCTTAACTAGAGACTTTAAACTAGTTAATACTGAAAATAAATGCAATTTTTAAAAAAATTGCTTGAGTGTCAGTTAATATTATTTTGAATTTCATGTGTAGGGACGTCCACGGAGGGGACTTTGTCTTATTTTCATTGAAAAATGAGAGTTAAATAGTAAATTTTTTTTAGTAGAAACGTATTGAATAGCTTTCTTAAAACTTTAATTATACATATGAACAAAAATATTAGGACATTTATTGCACTTTCTAATTTTTATCACCCGGGACTGTAAAAAGCACCTTTTCGTGAGAATGACCCATATGCACTGGACTTCTGAGTGCATAAACATAATTTTCACAGATGAAAAAAAGTTCAGTATGGATATATCGGACGAGTTCTCCGATTATTAACAAGCTATAAGGAAGGAAGAACTAATTTTATCACGTCGCCATTCGTGACTTGGTTTTGCCATGGTATGGAGAACAATTACTCCCAATGGTGTAGGTCCAAGATGTCCTGGATATTGCCATTTTAAGTTGTAGGCAGTTAACGCAAACTTATTTAACGATGTTAAAAAACATTCAACGAAAGTTTCAAACTGTATTTTATCCAAATATTTTTTTTCCAGCAGGATAATGTGTCGATACATACCGCAAATGTCGTCAAACGATGGTTTGCTCTTCAAAATATTCAAATTTTAAAGTGACTTCCACCATCTCCAAACTTAAATGTAATAGAAAATGTCTGGGGCATCTTATCTCATGACGTTTGCCGCGATGTTAAGCAATAATTTAATTCAAGCCATGTAAAACCTATAAAAAGTAGTTCCAAAAGTCACCGATAGGGGACATGTGGCGCTGTTGTAGTCTACACAACTGAGAATCAGACAAATGAGTAACAAAGAATAAATTTCAGTGTAAAACCGCTTTAATACAGCAAATGAACTGCCCAAAAGGACTACAGAGATGAAATTACAGTGCACATAGCATTTGATTCAATAAAATTACTTCCTCTGCTAGGCATATGATGACCCTTCAATGTTATTAAATATGACCACCCTTCTCGTGGACCACACATTGCATCCTGTGCACAACGTTCTCCATGTCCATTCTCCCTGTGGGGTTCAGGCCCTCGCCAAGCCTAATCGGCGCCGTCGTGCAAATGTCTAATGAGCGCCTTTATTAGGGTGGTCCTTAAAAATCAACTTTTGAAATAATGATGGGACACCCTCCATTTTGATTTATGGTCTAAAGTAAGATTTCCATAAAAATTTCATTTTTTAAAAATGTGTTTTAGGGGTTGCTACCAAGCTTTAAAATTTTGAAAACTCAAGAAATTTTCCAAACTTTAAATAAACTGGTAAACACATAAATAATAATTAATAACAACAACTGAATGTAGGAGAGAACATTCCCTTTTGTTCTCATATCCACTACAAGTTCAAATCACAGTCAGTTTTTATGTTGAGACAGAAGTGTTTCATGCCTAGACCTGCCCACGAATGCCACACTCCCACCCAACCTGAGCCTGACTCAAGTAGTTCGGTTTGAGTGTAGCCTAAACTGAACTGCTACTTGCTACTGTACTGAGTATATTATACTTGTCTGAGCGTTTTTTTTTTGGCCATGTTTTGGCTGTTAAATTATTGTAGGTCTAATCAAAATTTATTGAAGTATTATTATAGTGATATAGTTTAAAATAGTAATATCAAAGTGACACTAATATTTTAATTTACAACACTTATACTAATGGCATGAAGTAGCAAACGCCCATTTTAACAAGGAAATCTAGAGATCTCTTGTTGGTCAAATGTCTATATCATTGGGCCAAACAAAGTTACCATCTAAAAAAAAGTTCTTAGTATTTTTTCTTGGGGAATTATTGATCAAATAAAATGTGTGAGTTTTGATAAAATTTCAGTAGGTGACGAGCAGGAACATGTATCATTATTGAGCAAAAGATGAAAAAAGAAATGTTCAAGATGGCTTGCCATTATCATGTCCTCGAAATCATGCCTGAGGATGTTATTTTTAAATAAATTGGGTTTCAACAGGCCTGACATTCTGATGTTCAAACGATTTAAAAATTCCTGAAGCTCGATCGATCACAATTAGGGTTTCTTTTCCGGGATCCTTGGAAATCGTAAGATTTTCATACTTTTTGCATTCCCAGGAACAAAAAATTGTAAAATTATTAAGAAAATCACCTTTCACGAATGGTATTTTACAAAATTATGTTAAAGCAGAGTTTGGCTATGAAAAGATGGTTTGTTTAGACACCAAAACACGCTAGAATAGTTTGTTGGCAATGTTTGAAAGATTTTTAGAGATAAAATCAGCAAATTCAAAATCATTAATTGATATTAAAAATAAAAAACTTTGGCTAATTCAGAATTTGAAACTGACTGCAATTGTAGTAGGCATGAAACCAATAAAAATTTGACCTTGAAAAATTATGCAGTCGAAAAGCGACTTTGCTAACTGGCGAAGGAGTGTTTCTTTCATTATTGGAGGGTTGAACCAACAAAACTCAGAATTTGCTAAGAATATGAAATGTTCTATGGTCTAAAGAATTAGTGAGAGATGCAATGTTAGCTTTGTTGGATTTATGCAGTATCTAAATTTTGGGAGAAAGTATGATGCTGCAGCATTATTGTTGATCTTTCACGTTTACCAAATAAAAACTCTTGGATTCAACAAGCTAAAATAATTATGATAAGGCTTTTTTGCGAGAATCACTATCCATCTCTTTGCACTCAGAAGAAAAGTGCACCGAAACTTTGGAAGAGAAATCTTTAATGTTGTACGTAAAATTAGAAAAAGCGACTCAAAGACAAAGGTCCTACGTTGTTCAACTAGCAAGAGTTCCAGCTTGAGCAAGACAACGAAGCAAGAATTGCAGTTATTTGACTCAACAGAACATCTATCATCAAATTTTATAAAACTGGGTGAGGCTCAGAAAAAAAAAGATTTCTCCAACAGCAGTTGCAGCTGAGAGGGCATTTTCTGTGGCCGGGTTGTTCAAAAGAAAGCTAAGAACTAGGCTGAATGATAAAAGCATGGATTGCTTATGTTTTCTGAAATTATGCCTTAAAAATGAATGATTAATACATTTTATTTGTAATTTTGTAGCTCAATATATAAAGGACTATAAATTTGGGTTTTATGAATATCCTTATTTTGCATAATTATTATTGATATCAATTAAAAAGTAACAAAATTTTAGATTTTTCAAATTTTGATGCATTCCCGGGAATAACTGTTATGTTCCTGTAGGGTCGGACTAACACTTCATTAGTCCGTGCCCCGGCACGGAGTAAAAAAATCAGGGGCTCAAAATTGCCAAAACAAAAGGAGGAAAAAAAATCGCAACGGAGTTTCTGAATTAATTAGAAAATTTTCTGAAAAAATTCTAAAAAACAATAAAGCAATCTAATTTTATGTACTAATGACCACAAAACTTTCAGGGCACTACTTCAGTAATCTATATATATATATATATAAAAGGTAATGTATGAGTGCGGTACAGCGCAAAGACCGCTGCAGGTACCGGTACGAAATTTTGCACGA
Organism: Araneus ventricosus; assembly: GCA_013235015.1. Lineage (NCBI taxonomy): Eukaryota > Metazoa > Arthropoda > Arachnida > Araneae > Araneidae > Araneus > Araneus ventricosus. The sequence continues at coordinate 56,011 of BGPR01009510.1, forward strand.
AGGCGACCCAGGACAGGAGCAGAAATACTTCGAAGCGATTTTTTCTAAGTAGAATTTTCGTTATTCAATGCTTTATCGATTTTTTCCGTTTTAAAATTGATGAAAGTCTGGAAGTTGAACAGGTACGGAAAATTTTTTACACCATTTGAAACTTTATGTAATACCTTCCACAACGAGACCAATTTGAAATCTGTACAATAATTAGACGCGTGTCGGTAATTAATTAAAATAAGGTAACTTTTTCGGACGAAACGCTATTTTCCCGTAAAGTGTTTTGGTAAATCGCCCTAAAAACTTTACTGTCATACATAAACGATATTTTTGATATAGAAAATACCCTCAAGATCTGGCTTTCAAATGAAAGAAAAATTTTTCAAATCCGACGAGAAGTTCGTTAAAAAAATTTTTTTTCCGAAATAGATGCAGATAAAAATTTTGAATCAATACATTGGCATCGAGTTCGTCGGCGAAAAAGACAATTTGATTATGAAAAGCAGGATGAGCCCATAATCGATGCGCAGAAAAAATACAAAATTGAATTCTTTTACCACCTGGTTGACACTGCAATCAATTCTTTAGAACAAAGCTTTTCTCAGCTGCATCATCACAACAGTTACTTCTGTTTTTTTTATCATACATATGAACTAAAAGACGTTAGTTCTTCTGTAACTTTGGCCAATTGAAAAAATTTGGAACCCATTTTAACAGATGGAGAATCATCGGATTTAAACAGCCTGGAACTTTGTGATGAAATATCAGTGGTGTGTTCTCTATTGGAAAAAGATTTATCACATTTGGAAGTTTTGAAATTGTTAACAAAAATGAATTCTGCTTCAAACTTGAGCATTGCTCTAAGAATTTTACTAACTCTTTCAATAAGTGTTGCACCCGCGGAACGTAGCTTTTCCAAACTAAAAATATTCAAGAACTATTTGAGAACAATAACGTCTCAAACAAGACTGTGAGACCTCGCTATATTAAGAATTATGAGCTGAGTAAGAGCTTAGATGTTTCTGAATTAATTAGAGAATTCTCTGAACTAAAAGTTCGTAAAAAAATCGTCTGAATTATACTTCTGTTAACTGTTTTTTAAATGAAGTATTTTAAGTGAAAAATTATTATAAGTATTCGTGTCAATTACTGAGTTAGACTGTTGTTTTTTGGACGTT
>BGPR01009511.1:0-20656 GCA_013235015.1 Araneus ventricosus
AAGAGGAAGAAAATAATTAATTTTTCGTAACTGATAACGAATAGTTTTGAACTTTTTTTCACGTCTGGTAGGGACATGCGGTTTCATGTTTGTAATAGATGTTAAAAAAATTCGGAATTTTTCACTATTGTTGCGAAAAATTTATTATTTTCTTTCTCTTTGAAATTTCAATATCTCTTCCTCAATCCTTCCTCTTTGAAAATTGAGCTAGGTCGTGTTGCTTGCAAAGGGGAGTTGGAACCGTAAGCCCGTTAACCCTAACCCTGTTATTTCGATGTACGTTTTCTCAAAATATATTATAAATTCATGTTTGAAATTTTTTATACATGTAAAGTACACCTTTCTCATTATACTGAAATAAGCTTTAGGTTAATTTTTTAATTTTTTATAAATTTACGAAATATTTAATTAGACAGTGAAATTTTACCCTATTTTGTCACAAAAAAATTGTAAAAAATAAAGTTTTGAGTTTTTTTAAAAACTTATTTCAGTATAATGAGAAAGGTGTACTTTTACTGGTACAAAAAGTTTCAAACATATATCTATAACAGATTTTGTGAAAAGGTATATCGAAATGGCCAATTTCACATTTTTTGTTTTGACACAAAAAATTTGTAAAAAATAAATTTTAAATTTAAAAAAAATCATTTCAGTATGATGAGAAAGATGTACTTGACTTGTATAAAAAATTTCAAACATGAATTTATAATATATTTTGAGAAAACGTACATCGAAGTAACAGGGTTAGGGTTAACGGATTTAGGGTTCCAACTCCCCTTTAAGCGACGATATGCAGTTATATACTGTTAGTATGTTTGCAAATAGGCTCAAAGTGTGAATAATATTTTCTGCACTTAAGCCTACTTTGCAATTATTTCTACACCGTTTTTTTAAATATATGTATATTTTATTGTCCATGCATGTGATTATTTCTTTTCCAAGCCTGCAATTTAACAATAAATGAATACTGAACTTGTCTTCAATTTGAAACGTCTATGTAAGACTTGATAGCGCTAATAATCTAGGGTCAGTTGGGGTTATTGGGGACGAATTTTGCAGACTCTGACATTTTTTTTCTCTGTAAAAGGCTAGTTGGCGATGGAGAAGAGATCTTTATTTTTTTTAGTGCATAAACATATTCTGCGGGCTTCATTTAACAATGCCTGCTTTCAAAAATAATTTATTAATTAATTAACCTCGCTTTTAGGAACGTTCTTAATTTACCCCGAGGTATTCCCAATTACCCCAGAGACTATGTGGTAAATGGGAACACGTGTTTTGGCTTCTGATCGCAGTAACGAATTAATTTGAAGAAAATATTATTGGAAAGTATTAGAAGCTACTGTATATAGCCTCAAAATACATTTAATTGCCCTTTCTTAATTATTAGGAAACACTGTTTTTTGAATGTTTTTCAGCAAAAATAACTTCTATTTCATGGAATATCGCATATAGACAATTATAACTACTTACTACCTTCAATTTGGTGTAATTTATAACCATTATAACTCAAATTTTGTCGGGAAAAGTTGAGAAATGATATTTTACGGTAACTGAAATGGCTGAATATTATGAAACGCTAAAAGGAAATACTTAAGTCTTAAAAACCACACATAAAAATTAGTAAAAACAAATAGTTCAATTTAGTAGCAAAATGTAGATTTTCCACTTTGTAATCGAACGTTCAATTCAATGCTCTATTAATTTTCTTTGACATTTGCACTACCTGAAAACCAAATATTTCTTTCCTACAATCTACTTCGAAAGTAGGATATGGAATTATAGCTTTTAACTGATTCTGGGAAATCGCAAACTAAACATTCACCACTCACAGACGTTTTGATTTAGCCAAATTTGTGGTGCTCAAACCTGACGTATACATCCCGCAGATCTAAAAAAAGGCGGCTTCATTCTGGAACTTCCAACATTATCGATCAAATCAAACATATTTGTTGAAAGTCAGCCTAGATTATTCCATATAAATTACTTCCTCCATTTACGCAGCCTCCGCTTCTTGCTGAAAAGAGCCAAAATCCTCAACTTCAGATTCCTCCATCAGTATCACGTTTTCTACTTTCTCGTCAACAGTTTCTTGTTTTCTTGCATACTTAAAGTCAAAAGGCTTCATATCATTATTAACAAACAATTTTCATACGTTAAAGGTATTATGTATGTATATTACATGGTAAAATGTTTTAAAATCTCAGTTATTATTTTGACATGAAACAGCGAACTTTTCTGACGCGACATAAAGCAACTGCGTTACTAGATCTAAAATTGCTACCATCAAATAATAAATTATTCCAAATGCATAAAAATACAATTTTTTGTAACATTAGGAACCTGTTCCCATTTACCCAGGAGTAAAAATTGTCAGGGGTAATTAAGAACACTAACCTGTTCCTTAGGATGAAATCCAGAAACGAAAACAGAAGTTTCCTCCTAATGGTTATATTCTACAGATCTGAGAAATATATAACTCAGCAACTCGGCTTGTGTACAAACGGCGTAAAGAACGAAATGCGAAACTTCAGAAATTTAGATTTCACTTTTCTAAACACGGTTGCAATTAAAGGTAAAAAACGTTAATAAAAAACGTTGAAAAAATTAAGAAAGTATATGTCTTCTTCCTCTAGAATGTGTTAACCAAAGCACATGCTTTTCAGATCGAGAGGGCATCAACAGTGTGCATTGGAGTCACTGTTCCCAATTACTACTTGTTCCCAATTTCCCCACCTAACCTACTTTTAAATTTTTTTGTTTATATATAATTGAAATAAATAGCATTCTGTTTGATATAACCTTTGTCTATTAGTAATGTCAAGTTTTGATTAAAGCAAGCTAACTTAAATCATGTTGCATTGCATAGCTGGAAAAACTCTACACTTTTATGAAACAGTCGTTGAGATATCGAAAAAGATTCTAAATGCATTGTAATAAAAGCCATCAACGTATGTTTAATTACATGCATATAAGGATTAAGCATTTTGTCGTTTACAAGAAAAAGTCTTACAACATCCTTCTATTAATCGTAAAAATATAGTAAAGTAATGAGATCCGGAGCAAATTCTATGAGTTAAAAACTTCTCTGTAGTGGCTGTTTTTCTATATTTAAATATATATTTTACCAAAATAAAATCTCTAATCAATAAACGAAGTGTCGCAAAAAGAGAATTTGTCAAACAGCGTGGTTGAAATACTAAGCTGTCGTTTAAATTTGTCATTTCACAGCTGCAGTAATTATAACAAAAGTTTATTTATTTATCATTCACGCCGACCCATTCAAGCACAGTGTATGGAGCCTTTCAACGGTAGACGGAGAAGAGTAGGAATTTTTTTTTTAAATATTGTATTAAACATTCATAAAAGTACAAAATGTATGCATAATAAAAATACAATAATCAAAAATAATTATGTATATGTTATGGTCCATGTGGATAATCTGTTATTATATATAATAACAGCGGTAATTAAACATAATAACCCTTCATTATGAATAATAACTGCTTAGCGATCCGGTTATTATGCATAATAAATTGACCGTAACATATACAATACACTAGACAGGTAAAGATACATAAAAAGAAAAATGCCATGTTACACAAATACAGACCAATTCATTGGGGAACCACAACCAAACCTACTCAAAGGAAAACTAAAGAAATATACCAAAGTTACTTAATTTAAAAAATTAAGTCAATGTATATTAAAAGAATTTTTAAAGGAAGTGTCCCCTAAAAAAAGTTTAATCTCGGTAGTTAAAAAAAACCTTAAATTTTTAATCCGCAGTTAGTGAATTGAAAATTTGTTTGCAATTTCAATTATATTAAAAAGTCTTTTTAAAAGCAATTGATATTCTGTTGCCAAAGATTTAAACCAAATATATTTATGTTATGCGGAGGGAATGGGCATGGGCATGCTTGACAACAATGAAACTCAAAACGATCAGTATCTCCGAATCCTCTACAAGGACGCAATAAGGACTGTTTAATCTGTTAAAGCTAAAATGATATGATGGGCATGAGCCGTGATTTATTACAAAGTAAATGAAGGATGGACAAGTAATTAATAATTCAATATCATTGTTGGGCCAGAACTCCTCAGGCGAACCAGTGGCGGAATTAACAAAGGTTTTGAATTCGCAGCTCTTCGCAACGCTGCCGGCGTGTTCTACTTGAATGCTAACTGGAGGATCGAGTTTCCCAGAGAGGTCAAGATCGCCGGAACCATCTTCCAGTACGAGAGGAGGCAGAGAAACACTCCCGAAGTGCTCCGGGCTCGGGGACCCATCATCGAACCTATTTACGTAGTGGTAAGACCAAACAAAATTCAAAATTGAGGCTGCATTTTTGTGGTTGTAGCTTCCTTCTTGGCATATCACTTTTTTTAAAAATCATTTCTTGGCCCGCTTACGCCCTTAACCCGCTAACGCCCAAATTCGATTAAAGTATCGATTTCAGTAAAATTCTGTTGATAAATGTTTAAAACACCAAGTTTAAGATAAGTGTGAAGTCAAACTAAATTCTGAGGGAAAAAATTTTTTGAGAAAGTTTCTTTTTTTATTATTTTTTTAAAAAAATAAAATAATAATCGGTAGAAAATCATTCAAAGAATATTTTCTAGTGATAAATATTAAAATATTTTTTAAATATAATGAAATATCCAAAAATAACAATTATTTTCCAATTCCCTGAATTACCTCGAAAATAAATCAATGAAAACAAATTTCCAAAAAGTTCAAAATGACAACTGGCTAGTACAACAACAATAGGTACAACAACAATCTGGACAATAGGCTGTTCCAGAACAAATATCAGAAATTCTTTGTATTTCCGTTCTCTCCTTTAATCAAGATTAGAGCTACAAGACTGAAAGAGGGAGGAAATCTATGCAAATGATGAGAGCTTTCCAGCAAGGTGTAACATGCATGGGTTAAAAGACAGTTTGGTGGTAGAAAATGGCTTTTCATCTCTTATCTTCTAAGCAATTGTAGCTCTCAAATAATTTTCCATGAAAAAGTTGTTTGTTATGATAAGGCAATAATTTGCCTAGTTTGAATTTTCGTTCTATCTTCAATCGTAAGGGAGTTATGGGAAAATGAAAATCTCAACTCCCACCATTTCCGCCTCCTTTCAGCTGGACAGCTCATCTACGAACTCGGCCTATATTTCCACCTCCTTTCAGCTAGACAGCTCTATTGTGGAATATTTTGATTGATATTTTCCTGTTTATTTATGTTTTTGCTCAAAAATGCTAATGTTCACAATAATTAACATTAATAGAATTTTCATTTAAACAAATCACTTCACTAAGATATTAGATATATCTTATATCTGTTGCATATCACAATTCTAACTGATCTCACAAATAATTTTTATTTTTCAATCATTTACTCATTCAAAACAAGTTTACAGAGTATTAAGTTACATGAACAATAAACATATCTTTATTTACCATCTTGAGATAGATCTTCCATAATACTCCAGCATTAAAATTCATCTATCAACTCATAAGCTGAGTGAAATCTCATACTTAATTTCATCAACGAGTCAAAATTTACTACTGACAGATAGCAACAGACAATTGATCTTAATGTTTCATTCTGATATTTTATTTCTGAATGTTATCAGATCAAATTATTTTAAATTTATAGCATGAGCAAAATTTTTTTAACTAAATGCGTTGTGTAAAGGTTTAAAGTATTATAACCTGCAATAACCCAGAATTAACAATCTCTCTCAGTGCTTAATTATTTGACAAGAGAAACAAAGCCAAATTCCTAAACAAACCTATTTATTAAGCAAATACACCACACATCAACATATAAAATCACTGACAAAATAAAAAGAATTTTCAAATGCTATGACATCAGCACTTTATCTTTTTATAAGAGATAATCATTAGCAGGGTCGAGCCTATTCTTGTACAAATTTAATATATAAATTCCTTCACATACATAAAAACTAATATTTACCCTAAATTTCTTCCTCAAACTAATTTATCATAATTTAACATTTTAATAGATTTCACGAGTGGCCACCTCCAATTTAATTTTTTGTTGATATTTAATATTATTAGAAAATTTCCCTACAAAGTTAAAGCTTATTTCTTAACTTTCTTTTTATTATGGCTTTCTTGACATTATTTCAAATATGTACTTAGTTATCTATCTATGTATACATATATACCAACTTCTAAACATGCATAACTTCATTTTAACACATTCAGGATAATTGTTCATATAAAAAATAGGTGTTGAGACAACTTGATAGCATTATACCTTTGTTAAATTTATGGTAAAGATATATATACTGACATCAATACATTTTTACAACAACATTCTTAGCAATTATCTTAGTTACTCTCAAATTACATTTAATTTAAACAGCTATTGCATGGATTCTTTTCACATTCAATTAGGCACAAATCTAGTATTTTATGAAATACATATATATAAATCAGTATTACTATAACCCTTTTTAATTCATACCATATAAAAAAATTAATAACACAATAATTCACTTAAATTCAAAATTTTTACCCTTATATGACTTTTATATATATTCCTGTATAAAGTATAGTTTACATTAGTTTACAAATTTTATTTTACATCATGCTTGCCAAGATGTGTTAAAACCTGTATTAAACTTCATATTAATTAGCAAATTAATCTTTACATCATGCCTATCAAAAGTAAGGGAAGACTGTATACCTAACAGAAACACATAATTTCAGGTTAAAAATAAAACCAAAATCTCATTTAGAGAAGAAAAACTTTATCCTAAAATGGGGTTAAAATTTGGTACTTAACTTATATTCATGTTGTCGGCTGGAGATTTTGATTTCAGACTCTTTCTTGAGGGCATATTCACTTTGAAGGGGAAAAAATCAACAGTTGGCAATCAACAGTCAATCAGTTGGCTGACATTATTCAACAGTTTCAATCGTCGGGCATTCAAGTAAATATTGCTCGTGTCTCGCCGCTGTTTCTTAGATCACACATGAAGAATCATCTAATGTTAGGCATGTTATTTTGCCAGAATGGGCGCACTGAAGAAGACGTAAGTGCTTACCAGTGGCAATACGATGCTCATTGAATGGCATATCAGGATGTCTGAGTTAGTAATTTTAGCAATCTTTTTGCCATGCTGCTGTCATCTGGTACGTTACTAATACGTATTCGACACCCTGGTTCTGTGGCGCAGCACAATCCACAAGCAGGCAGGTTCTCATTTCGGCGTGACGGGCCAAAATCTCCGAGCACCTTCTCAAAAATTACCGTGTTCCACATGGATCAATGACATGGTGAAACGATTTTTTGGATAGTTTCATCTTCCGCTCTGCATGAATCACATTTATCAAAAAAATGGGACGCTACTTCTCTTGATTGCCCGATCAAATCGGGCGCAATCGCATTCATCTTTCACTTCGAGAGTTCAAAAAAAAAAAATCCCCCACCGATGACGGGGATAAGCCGCCACGTTCTTTTGGCATTTCGAGAATTCTAAGCCGCTTCGCACACTTCCATCTTAATCACCTCCATCTAAATCTTTCTTAAAAAAATTTCCTTTCTAAATTTCAAACTCTAACCGCCTCTTGGCGAAAGCACCTCGCCAAAATCATGCAACCTTCGATCTTAATTGGCTCCAGGGCGAAAATTAATCACCCCCCAAACTCTCCTATCCAATCCCGGCTAGCCGCAGGACTTGACTTAAATACATTTTATCCACGTGGCATCAAAAGAGTTCCCGAACTTTCTTGCGACCAAGGGATTAGCACGTGTTGACATGATATTGAACAGGGCCCCCGACGCGAAATCGCACACAGATTAAAGGCGAAAGAAATAAAATGCGCTCTCTCGCAGCCACGACGTCGTAATTTTAGAAAAGGGATTTCAGGACCGCAATTTTGTGTAGACCAATAATTCTGTCGAACGGCTCCTTCCATAAGGGAAAATTCGAATACTAAGCCAGCAAAGGTCAAAGGTTTTTCAACTTAATGTTTGCAGTCTGCAACCAGTGGGAGTGGCCTCCCCTAAACTTTCTCGTATACTGCTCAAAAATTTGTCATTTCCCCTCCCTTTGCGTGGATAAAAAAAATCGAACCTACTGTAATCCAGAATGCAACGAATATCACAAGGTTTTTCATTGCAGATTATAGTGATTGTAAAATATTTAAGTGAAGAATCATATTCAAAGAGATGCCTATGTATTAAAACTTAGCAATATTTAGTTTCCATCACACTCCAGCAAGATCCGCTATTATACGAGCGAGCGAAAACAAAACAGGAGATAAAACATATCCATCACAAACTCTGTCTCAAGGACAAAGTGACGTAATCCTCCCGCTTGGTACCAGAGATTGCTAAGTACGCATGCGCATGGAAATCAGTTTTGAAACGAATGCTTAAGAAGTATGCGATAAAACAGACCGACAGACAGTCAACCCTTTAACGGATTTGGCCCATACGGACCTACATTCATAACGATAGAACTGTGTACCAAATTTTATCCATCTAGCTATTCATGTTTTTGAGTTATAGTGTTCGCATGACTTCGGACATACAGACTTCCCGTTGACGGATTTTGTCCAAAATTTGATAGAAACCTACAAATTATGTTTAAAGACCACATACCAAATTTGATCCACGTAGCTCTAATAGTTTTCGAGTTATCGTGTTCACAGACAGACAGGCACACAGACAGACATAATTCCAAAATTGTGTTTTTCGAACTCATGGAGGTCTAAAACGTGGAGATCCGTCAAAATCTCGAGTTCGAATTTTTTGACGATTACAATACTTTCTCTTTGTAATACGTATACGAGAAAGTAAAAATGTGTGGGAATTACCGAAAATTGCAAGTTGGACACCCAGACTGTAGCAACCAGCTGGCCCAAAGGGGAGAAGGAATATTTTTTGGGCATGTGCAATATTATTATGAATTAAATTTCGACTCCTGCAACATGAATAATATGGAGAATAAAATATCGACAGATGCGTCATCATAAGGTAAAGAAGAGAATAATGGAAAAAAAATATAGAAATTTCACCCTCCACATTTATTTCATGAATAAATTTACAAAAGTTGTACTAGTGTTCGAAAAACTGACGATTGGCATAGACGAGTCTTTTCTTCTCGTTTAGTATGTGCTGACTTCCTAAATTCTTCTCTGCAGGCAGTTACTATCAATTATAAATTATGGATAACGTTATTTGCAGGTACTGTACCAGCGATTAAAACGTTATTTGCAGGTACAGTACCTGTAAATAAAGCAGGTACAAGGCGCCAACGTTCGGTTTTTGCCCGATCACCCTAATTAAATACCATTGGAGGCGGTCAGTGCTTGGGAAGGTAACCGCCTGAAGAAAACTACCTGCTTCTTCTTTTCCTTTTCTTCTTCCTTTTGAGTTCTAGACTCATGGACTTTGATAGTTATACCAGATCAAATGGAATTAGCTTCAACGGGTAAAATATCTGAAGATAAAATTTTATTTACTGTTTAAGAATAAATAATGAGTTGTGAACTTTTTCTCTAATCTTAATAATTTAAAAAAAGATTTTTAAATATAATTATAGACATTATTTCTAGTGGCTGGACTTACATTCAAACAGTTTCCTCATTTCTAAAATGTTTTTTAATAAATTGTTAAAAACTGAAGTAGGGAGTTATTATCGAATTCTACCTATTTTTGGATAATGGGATTAGAAGGTATTGTATCTTTGGATAAAACTTTATTTATTATGCAGTGTATATTATGTTCAATTTATTCTTCTTCTATAGGAGTAATTGAAGAAACCTCGAAGCAAATATTCATATATTTTTTCAATTTAAATCACATACAAGCATTGAGTAGCGGAAAGGAGGAAGAATATAGTTATTTAAAATATGATTGAAAATTAAAAAGGTTTAAAGAAAAAAGATCAAAATCAAATAAAATATTGAATTTATAAACATCGGTTTTAAACATAATTAGTGAAAATTCACATTCTTAAACAGATTATTTAAGTAGGCGCGAGTGCAAAAAGTAGCTCTCAACTTGCTGTCCGGATTCGAACCTATATCCTTTCGGTTAGCAGTCAGACGCTTTACAAACAAGCCACCCGGCCTTGACGAGAACACGAGCGGGGTCATTTAGTTTCTCTCACCGTTTGTTTCATTTTTTTAACGCACCTAATTCTTCATTTTCTTCAGTGTGTAGAGCGACGAAACTCGTGTTTATATGGAATGCCGCTGTTGAAGAATTAATTCAATTTAAGGAAGCATTTTTATTAGATGGCTAAGTTCCACGACACAGTACATTAAAAAGTACAAGACGCAAGACAGAGAACAACAACAACCAAGTACACAGAAGAAGAAGAGAGAGAGGCATCATGGGAAAAACCCGGATGGCTCTAGTAGCGCCACCTACCATAAAAAAGGAGAAGGCAGTGAATTGTAACCGCTACAAATGTAGATTTGCATTTTGTGAATGGAATTTTAGCAGATTCAAACTATTGACTTGGGGGTTTCCGTCAACTGCAAAGGGAAGATAAGCTTTCGTATGACATCTTTCGGGTCTTAGGAGCTCATATCAGGATCCGATATCTGGTTTTTATTGATCATTTGCGATGAGGTTTAATTTCAGTAAATATATTTTCTCCACCAAATTCAATTAAATGAATTAGAAATCAGCTAACAAAACCAAATTAAACGTGAAAAAAAACGTCGCATGTCTCCGATGAGATACTGAAAATTCTAACAAAGTAACATTAATATTTCTTTTAATAATTTCATAAACAAAAAAATAACATTTTAAAATTTCTACAGAAGCATATTGAATTTGACGATACCTACAAGCAATCCGTGGGTACAGTGTACCTGCAAATAACGTTTTATTCGTAGGTACAATACCTGCAAATAATCACTTCCATAAGTTATTGGTGTAAACTTACGCATAATATAAATCTGTATGGTGAAGTTTCTGCTTTTTCTTCAATCTTCTTTTCCTTATCTCATTACTTTTCAGATCTATCTGTCGTTATGTGATGAATTGAATTACACTCATACATCGTTAGCTAGTCAACAGACAGTGTTGCCACCGAAATACGAACGCTATTGTCAGTTGTCTTGCGTAAGCTTGTGTATTTAATATGGACAAATAATTTTAAGCAAAGAAATAAATATTTCAATTTAAAGCAAATAACACTTAGTTATAAAGTAAATGTTAAAGTACATAAATAAAATAAAGAAGTTAATTACATAAATAAAAGTTGATAGATGTAAACTGTTTTACGATGTTTAATATCCCATACTTAAAAAAGGCTAAAAAAATAGTTAAAAATTCTGCTGTCAGAAGTGTTTATTTTAAGCTAATATTGGTTCCTATTTTAAAAAAGTGAACTGGATTTTTTTATCCGAATGATTAAAATTTTATAATATAGGAGAGAGTCGCCGAATATTTTATTTTCCGGTATTTTTACTTTCTCGTGTATGAAGAAAGGAGAAAGTATTGTAATCGTCAAAAAATTCGAGCTCGAGATTTTGACGAATCTCCACGTTTTAGATCTCTCCGAGTCCGAAAAAACACAATTTTGGAATTACGTCTGTCTGTGTGTCTGTGAACTCGAAAACTATTAGACATACAGGGTTGAAATTTGGTATGTGATCTTTGCACATAAGTTGTAGGTTTCTATCAAATTTTGGACAAAATCCGTCTCTGTCTGTCTATCCGCGTTCATGTAAAAACTATGACTCAAAAACATGAATAGCTAGATGGATGAAATTTGGTACACAGTTTTATCACCATGAATGTAGGTCCGTATCAAATTTTGGACCAAATCCGTCGAAGGCTTGATCGGTCTGTAAAATCGCATATTTTTAATAGCAATAACTTCTAAAGAAACACACTAACTAACAAAACTAAACTTCTAAAACACACTAACACTTCTTCTAACAAAATTGCGTAGATAAATGAAATTTGGTATGTGGCCTTTATACCTTAATTGTAGATTTGTGTCCAATTTTTGTGTCAATCGGTTGAAAAAAGGCGTTCAAATTGAATAATCAATTTTTCTAATCCGATTCTCCACACGCATGCGTACTAGTAGCAATCTCTGTGCACCGGGAAGCTACTGAGCGAATTACGTCGCTTTGTCCTTGAGCCGGCAAGAGTGGAACCTAGCAGTGTGTGATACATGCGATTTAATCGGTACGCATCTCTTTGAATTTGATTCTTCACCTACATATTTTACAATCACTATAATCTACAATGAAAAACCTTCCGATAGTCATTGGATTCTGGGTTACAGTAGGTTCGAATTTTTTTATCCTCGGGCAAGAATGGCGCTAGAGTTTGCCCGACGGGGGGTCCCGATTTTCCCGACAGGGGGCACGACCTGCTGTATGGGGGTACGAGTGTAATGAAATTGGTCTCAAATTTTCGCCAGATTATTATTTATCAACTACAGTTGAATACCCCGTACAAATATTTTCCCCGACGGGATACAAAATTTTTCCCCGATGGGGGCACAGCTTCTCCGATCCCCCCTCTGGCGACACCCCTGTCCACGCGGGGGGAGGTGAAACAGCACCTTTTTGGGGAAGTGTACGAGAAAGTGTAGGGGAGACCACTCCCGCTGGTTTAATGTGCAGTGATGCAGAAGTAATTTTAATAAAAAAATGTGGTAGCATTTTTTTGCAGTTTATTTATCTTGAAAACAATGTAATAAACTTTTTATGAAATTCACTTCAAAGTAGGAAAAAGATCGTTTAAAAATTTATGTCATCTGTCCAATCAAGGAAATAGGTGGCCTAGATTAGATCATTAATTATTTTTAAACCAAATTATAACAACATTAGTCTTTGATTCTGAAATTCACACCAGCATACAATGCATGAACCCAAGTATGACATTCTATGCACTGTATGACTTCCTCTTCTCCATTTATTTTCCTCACAAACGATATGTATCCTAAAGTTTTTATAATTTTTGATCCAACATTTGATGGCTTTAGTGTCCAATTATTGTTTTTTGCTTTCACTTATTCCAATTCCAATTTATGACGACTACTAGAGGTGATAAACTGATTTCCGAGTTATTCTTGTAGTTTAACATAATAATCCCATTTATTTAAACGTCCAATTTAGGCTCATTGTGTATGGTCGAATCTAGGAAACCTTTGGGCAACAACAAAAAAATTACTCTAACCTTATTGTAAAACTATTTTCATCAAATGATTATACTTAATTTTAACTCAAGTAATTTCTTATCTGATGATATAATAACCTATTTTTCTTCTTAATTTAAAACAGCTTAAGAACTCTTTGCCTTCTGTTATAATAATCGATTCCTGATGCCTAAATTTAAACACTTGCTTTTGATCTGTTAGCACGTAGCGCTTTCTCCAAAAAAATGAAATCATACACTATATTTAAATCGCTAAATCATAATTTATATATTTTAGGATTGTGTTAACAGGTGAGCGTTATCGATAGCTGTCTTGGAATAGCCTGTGTGTTTTGTATAGATAAATAAGTTTAAGCAAACAAATGAAAATCGAAATTAAAAACAAATAACATTTAGTTATAAAGTAAATGAGATTTTAATTGCTTAAATAAAAGCTTATGGTAGTAAAAAACAGTGCTTTACGACTTTAGCTATTCCATACTTTAAAAAAGCTAGAAAAAAGGAGATAAAAAAATCTGATGTAGAAACAGAAGTTTTTATTTAAAACTAATATTGGCTCGGATTTAAAATATTAACTGAATTTCTTGATCCGAACTATTCAAATGTTATAATATGGGGAGAATCGCCGAATTTGAACTATCTGGATATTTTTTAATTTACAACGTTAGAGAAGTCATTTTAGTAAAAAAAATATGATAGAATTCTTTTTAATTTATTTATCTTCAAAACCATATAATTAACGTTTTGTGAAACATATTTTAAACTAGATAAAAATGTTTAAAAAATTGACTCTTCCGTCCAGTCAATGAAACCGGTGGACAAGATCCAAGCACTGGTTGCCCAGCTTGGACCATCTTTTTTCAAAGCACAATTAAAACAAAAATAGTTTTTGATTCTCAAATTCATACAATGCACGAACCCAAGTATGTCATTCTACGCACTGTATCCTTTGTTTCCTCACAAATGATATGTACCTAAGGTTTTATGCTTTTTGATCCAACATATTTAATGTCCTTGTATTCTGTTTTGCTTTGACTTGTTCCAATTCCATTTTATGAGGACTAATAGCGGAGATAAACTGCTTTCTGAATTATTCCTGTATTTTAAAATAATAATCTCACTGATTTAAACAGTCCAATTTAAGCTTGTTGTGAATGGTGAAATCTAGGCACACTTTGGACAAGACAAAAAATCCCCATAACCTTATTGGTGAGCTATTTTTCATAAAATGATTAAATTGAATTGTAGCTAAAGAAATTTCCTATCTGATGATATAATAACATATTTTCCTACTTAATTTTAAAACAGTGTAAGGACTTTCTGTCTTTTGTTAAAATAATCGATTCCTGATGCCTAAATCTAAACTCTTGCTTTCTAACTGTAGCCACATTGCGCTTTCTTCTAAATATGATATCATACACCCTATTTAAAGCCTTACAATATAATTTGCCTATTTTTCAGCACAATTCCTATTAATAATAAAGGATAATGTGCATCAGTGTGTTGTCCTCTACAGGGCAGGCCGATAGACCAAGAGCTACGAAATTTGGCACAAATATTTTGGACGATGGGAATGTGCACCTCGGATCCCATTTTCTCAAAATATTAATTAAAATTTTAATTAATTAAAAACTAACCGAAATTTTGACGTTTTTCCTTAACTCCCGAAAATATAACAAGAGAAAAATATAATCCCCATCTGAAAGTGCAAAAACTTACCTTTCCAACGATATTAATTAAGTTGTCGTACAATTTTTTCCTCGAATTTCAATAATTTTTAAAAAATAGTTTTTGGCTTAATTTACAATAATACTTTTCATTGTTGCAACGCAACTCAAATCGTTTTCATTGTTTAAACAAATATTTAATTGCGTATTTCTCTTTCATTGTTGTAATCTGAGATAATATCATAATACATTTTGCTTTCATATTTTATTTCTTTAAAAGTTTTGTGAAACCTGTAAACCAAGCTCTCCGAGATATTGCTTTGCTTACATTAAGAAATACATATATCCATTAATCTTAATGGTTATGGTTGCTGTGTTGTCATTCTTTTCTCAGCACGTTTTAATCCAGCTAACACGCCGTTGGCCAAAAGAATGTGCTGCGTCATTTTAATGTTAAAATCAAATGCATATTTTACAAGAGGAATAAGAAAGTGCAGATAATTTTGATAACATGGAATTAGAGGTTACACGACATGGTCAGTTATTTGACTCCATTTGGAAGATTTATGCAGACAATGAACAGAAGAGGTCCAAGGTCATTAATAGAACATGGGTTAGATATATACCACAATCTGAAGTTTAAAATCACGTTGTTAAGAGAACCATGAATATAAAATAATGCAAGATTTAATTGAAATCATATTCCCGGCGAACAAGCTGGTCGCCGAAGGCGGCTAGTATTTAATAGAATTGAAGTTATACCAGTCCAATCTAACCACCAGTACAAATTCGACGTCTCTCCCCTATCATATTTTTAGGTGGTGGCTTATTTAAGAACAAAATAAAGTCTGAAAAAGATCTCAGAGATTATCTATAATTCTTATTGTAACTGCAATAGAATGAAAAAGCAAACTTTGTGAGTTAAGTGGCGCCACATGAGCTTTGCGTAAGAGAAAACATCGTTTGTATAAACATAATACAGAAAACATAATCCAAATTCACATAACAAAATAACTTTTTGAATTCTAAAATTTATTATTCGCTGAAAGAGATGGTACCAAAAATTTTATAGATGTCTCAAATTTGTTTCATGATTGCTGTCTGCATAGAACTACACACCCTAGTTTCTGCCGCTTGCCTTTATAGTCTTTAATAATTCAGTCTTGTTCTCAGTTGCTGTACCAAGAAAAAAATTTGGGCATCAGCTACGAATACTCCATCCCAGCCACAACAAAGGTTCCTCAACCAGATTCCTATGAATGGATGATCGGCAATTACGAGGAATGTTCACAGTCATGTGGAGGAGGTAGGACATTTTCAGCTTTCTTCAAACGTATACACTTAAGGTAAAGTGGACGTGCAGTTAGATAATTTGGAAACAATTCAAAAATTTGTTTTGAAATATACATATACAGGGTGTCCCGAAACTCCACGCGCGAACTTTTTTTTTGGGGGGGGGAGTAGAAAACATGATTAGAAATCATAATTACATAGAAAAGGATAGTAGGAAAAACCATCCTAAAGTGATAAACCGACATTAAGACAGAGAAAGGACACGAGTTATCGTCGAAATGCAATTTAAATTATGTATTTAGTTTATAAGTATACATAAGTATTCAGGATAGTGAATTTTCATAAAATTCAACACTACTGTTCGAACATTCAAGTTTAAAAATTATCTATTCGTGCAAGAACCCTCATCATTTAGCTTTTTTCAGAGTGCAACCGAAATTCACTTCACTGAAATCCCGATATCTTTCCGAATCTTAAGGATATTTAACTGGAATTTTTATATAAGTTGCCATATATTTGTCTTTGAAGATATAAAAGAAAAATTACGTTACGTTTTGAACATGCACTGCAAAACATTCTTTACTACAAATAAACATATTTCCTCTAATATTCAAAGTATTTACTTCAAATTTTAATACAATGCTTCTCTAACATATTTTCGAGTATTCTGGAACTTTCGTATATTTTGGTAGAAACCTCTGCATGCTATAAGCAAAAGAGGAAAGAAAATTTGAGATTTTTTCAAAGAAAACTTTTATATTTTCTCCCGAATATTTGTGCTTTTTTACGAAAATGTATACAAATATTGCGCATATCAAACAACACCGCTGATGGAAGTTGCAAATCACAATGGGCTTTCTGTGAAAAAGCCTTAACACTTTTTCCTTCATGAATTTCTGGTCGGTCCCTTAAATGCCCTCGTGACCAAATCCTCACTTTAAAATGTCAGTTCAAACTTCTTATTCATATGATAAAAGTTAAATGAAACTCCACCCAGCCTTTCGAGAGATAGTCGTAAAAATGCGCAAATTCTGAAGTGTTCGCATTTTTCTGTCACCCACCTGTTCGTATATATGTTCGTGTCTTTGTTCCCTATGCACGCCCAAACCGTTTGAATTATCTTGACCAAATGTGGCAGAGTGATGGGTTTGCACGAGCCTAACTCATAAACGTAAAAATCATTTTAAAATTCTGTAGCGGTTACAATTCACTGCCTTCTCCTTTTCATGGTAGGTGGCGCTACTAGAGCCATCCGAGTTTTTCCCATGATGCCTCTCCCTCTTCTTTTCTGTGTATTTGTCTTGTGTTGTTGTTCTTTGTCTTGCGTCTTGTACCTTTTAACGTACTGTGCCGTGGAACTTAGCCATCTAATAAAAATGGTTCCTAAAATTGAATTAATTCTTCAACAGCGGCATTCCATATAAACATGAGTCTCGTCCCTCTACATTTCGAATTAGATTTTTATTAATTTAATGTTAAGTGGTAAATTCCGGAGGGATTTTTTGCTTATTTTCGAGAATTATCTGTATATAATCTAATCGGGAAAACCATAATTTTTATATCATTGTAACATCCAGAATATCCCCATTCTAATAAGAGTAATATAAAGCTGCTGTTTAGCTTTCCTGATTTTTAAAGATTTTTTGAAGTTTTCAGAAACGACTTTCTTCTCCAAACGATTTTTTTTCAATTTATTATTCACATACCCGTGAGACGAAATGTTATGCTTCCGTGTTTTAATTTATTAGTCGTTGCATTTTCTCTCTCTTTTTTGTCTTTTGATATTTTATTTTACAACGCATATATTTGGCAATATTTTGAAAGACGTATTAGTTATTATACATATGGTATATTGTTTAAAAGTTTAAAATAAATGTTCTTTTCTCAAACTTCTCGTATTTTCATTCAACCATACTGTTATAAGTTAGCTAGATTTAAAAGTTTTAATTCAACAAGAAAAGATTCAAAAGAGATTTACGTTTGTTGGGGAAAGTTAGGGAAAATATTTATAGGAAAGTTCAGCTATTTATTTATATAGGCAAATAAGAAGTCAAGAGGATACTTATAATTCAGTTCACATTTTATAAAATTGGAAACAATATTGCATTTAGCTGTCAAATAAACGGATATAATAGTACTGAGATGCAAATAATTAAAAATTAAATTTCTAAAAATCGAAATGTGAACATTACTGCTCTAATAAGTTAGCCTATTTGTAGTAAATTTCAAGGAATTTCTTTCATCACAAATAAATGTACAAATTTTGTTGTTAGCTATTTGAATGTCAAGGTCTAGAAATTTCGTATTTAGAGAATTGTTATTTATAGCTAAAAGATTGAGATAATCAGGATAAAAATTAATTGTGGGTTTAAAATTTGTTTCTTTTCCAAATATTGCTAGATCATCTATGAATCTAAACGTGATGTATGAAGTATTTCTATTATAATATTTTTACATAAGTTTAGATAAATATTTGCAAGATTATTCTAGTAGGTTCATCTTGTGGTAGACTTTTAATTTGCTGGTGGAGTTCGTCAATGAAGATAATATAATTTCTTTTCAAAACCAGACTAATAAGTCTGTTAAATTTTTTAATACCTATAACAGATTTTAACACACACAAGTGAAGATGATAGTTAAGAGTAATTTTGATTGGATTTCAACCAGCGAGTGATATATTGTGAGTGAGGGTGAAAAACTCGGGCGAGGCCATATATGGGCCATTCAGCTAAAAGAGAACGGAAATTGTGGTGGTGGTGAGCAGGAATGGCGCTAGAATTTGCCCGACGGGGAGGGGCATGGTCTCCCCGACAGGGGATACGAGTGTAATGAAATTGTCTCAAACTTTCTCCAGATTATTATTTATCAATTACAGTTGAATACCCGTACAAATATTTTCCCCGACGGGATACAAAGTTTTTCTTCGATGGGGGGCACAGTATCCCCGCCGGGGGGGGGCTGGTCCTCTCTGGGGCCACCCCTGGTTGCGGTATGGAGTTAGAAATTTACTTTTCCTCATAACTCAGTTATGATAGAAAGATTATTCTATTTAGTCGAATTATCGTCTTATCATGTCGAACTACTTTTGTATTAAAAGTTTTGAGATAACTCATAGATCTAACCCTTATGAATTTAGATGAGAAGATTGTTGAGGGGGAGGTAAAAATTTATTTTCCTTGTATATCCGAACAGAAGGAATCTATCTTCGCCTTTTGAATTGCCGAATGGAATTTTTAAAAATTATTTTTATTATAACTACATTTGTATTATACCGAAAATGCATTCTTGCTAGTCCCCTCAGTTGGTGACTTTTCGAAAAGATTTTTTTGTTAAAAAAAATCCTTCGTAACAATTATTTTAGTGAAGACCGCACTTCCATATCATCGTTTGTTGTTTTTGTTAATTTTTAAAGTTTTTTTTAAGAATTTTTATTCAACCTGTGCTTTTAAGCCCGTGATTCTCCGTCTTTCAAAATCTGGGACCTAACAAGAGAATTTCTATGATAAAAGAGTAAATAAATTTAAAGACTGAGATTTAAATTTCGATTACTTAGTAACTAACTACTATTTAGTGAACCAAACTGCTATAAACAACAGCAAAAAAAATGCGCTTGTGTAAATAAAGATAAACAGGTAAAATTTCCTTCTCATTGCTCACACGATATATCGAAATTTCTTGAAGCAGTATTAATCTCCATGGAATATCTTATAAGCGGCTTCACCATATATTTGTACCTTTTTTGGATAACTTTATTAAATCATATCATTTTATTTTCAGGCTTGCAAATCAGAATAGTGAGTTGCATTCGTAAAAGTGATGGAGATATTGTGGTTGAGGAGCTCTGTGATTCGTTGTTGAAACCGGCCGTGAACGCTTCTTGTAATACAGAACCTTGTCCCCCTGGGTAAGTGTGAATTCCAGTACCTATACATACAGAAATCCGGGAAATTTTTCAACATTTTTCAAAAATTATCTACTTCAGAACTCAATACCATCACTTAACTCTTTAATTCAGAAACTATGTTTTTACGTTTCGTTTGCTGTCTGCGGCCGTTGGTAGAATCTCGGCTTCGATATGGAAGGATCACGGGTGTTCGATTTATCATGTATGCCAATATTGAGTTCGATTTGTTTGTGCACAGAAATTTGCCACACGCCATTTGAATTTAATGTACGTCTGTAAATAAGTGATAAGGTCTCTTCTTTTCGCATTCCTCCCGAGTCCTTTGCTGTTCTTCATTCAAAGGGCCTCAGCCACATGAGTTTGGAGGTTCCACTGAGATATCGGAGCTTCCATACCCTATTAGGACAAGGTATTTTGCGATATCTCAACGATATTATGAATGCCGCACAATACTGTAAAGATATCAAATCAATATTTCAATATTGTAGCGCCCGTTTTGCTAATAGGGCACAACCTGAGATTCAAACCCTCACTTCCAATCAAATAAACGCTTATCTTTTACTTCCGACGAAACTTCTTATTGTAGTGATAAGAAATGGATGACGGAGAACAAGAAAAAACATG
>BGPR01009511.1:20666-57158 GCA_013235015.1 Araneus ventricosus
AGTTTAATTATTAATATTTGAGTATAGTAGAAAATTAAATGCTAGATTGTGACTAGAGATGGATTAGTTATTTATATGATCAAATTCTATTAAACTTGCCTTGCACATGTAAATATGATTTAAGATCTAAGATGCTAAGAATCTATAGGTAAGTGAGTTGAGTAAAAGGAGTATTGTTTTTTGAGGTAACTAGATACTGAGAGTGAAAAGGTATAATTAGTAGAAAATTTAAAAGTTTATAATTTTGTATTAATTTAAAAGTTCTTAAATTATTCTTCTAATATTAATATATAAAATAAAAAGGTAAATAAATAATCTTTTCAACACCACACAAGCCCGTTAAGCGCTGTAATAGAAAAAAGACTACCGCCAATTATTTAATATCCATGAGACTGAGCAGGAATTGCAATAATCGTTCATTAGCTGATCTTGGTGATTTGTGTGTTAGTTAAAAATTATTGATAAAGATACTTCAAAGGTTAACATCTGGCTTATTTACCTCTTAAGTGAGAAGGTCAATTCAGAAACTCGACGGCTTTTTAGTCAGAAAAAATTGCACACTCTGTTCCAAGCGTTGACCCTTCAAATATATCAAAATGTCTTCAGATATATCAAATGGGTGGTGCCATCTAATTAGGAGGTTAAATAAAAGCCTAAGGCAAGGGGTTGAATGCCCAGTGTTGCCTTTAAGCAACATACCCAATTATGTCTTTTAAAATCTTTAGAATAAGACTGAAGCTCTGATGCCTGTTGTTTCCAATAGGATACCTATTGAAAATTTTATTAAATCAATTTACAACATAGCAGCCTGAGTAGTGCTGATAAAAAATAAAAATAAATTTATGTTTTTTCACTTGAGGCTTCAACTTTTTTGCTTTGTTTGTACGTTTGACAATACCATATTTTATTCTAAAATGTAGAAGGAAATTCCTTATCGATATTATTAGTTATTAAAAATCATCTGTGTTTAATATTATAGAGTTTTTCAAGGAATTTGCTTTCTGAAATAAAGCCCAGTGTTGTCAGTTAGCAACAAACTGTCTTTTAGTCATAAACCATACTTAAAACAAAATAGGAATTTTAAAGTATTTTTCCCATGTTTTAGTCAAGAAATGAAAGTGAAAAAACATTTTTAAATCAATTTTTTAAAAAACGGGGTTTAAGGGTTAAGTCATTTACCGTTTTCTTGCACGCGAAGTCAACCGCATTAGAATCTTTAAATTCCGTGATTGTCTAAATGCAAAATTAACAACCAATAATGTACACACACGCGCTTCTGACGTTAAGTGCTTCAAGTACAAACCGCTGCATCCTTTAGTCAAATGCTCTCAATTCATGGCTTTACGCCTGGCGGCTAAAAAACACTTTGAAGGCAAAAAAATCTTATGTTTGAATTGCTTTTCTAATTCACGCTTATCTCTTGTCTGCTTTTCACAAGTGGTCACATTTCACATACGGGAATTGTAAAGGCAAGCGCCATACTTTTTTACATGAAAGTATTCAGTCTAGTAACAAAGCGAAACTTCTTATTCAGTTTTAAATATCTCGCCGACAGTTCAAGTTCCTCTCAATGCTGTGAAAAGTAACCCTACTTTACTTTTAAAGGCAATAGCACTCATTTGCGAGGCTCGTGGTAAACCTCATGATGTGGTCTTGTGGTAACGTCTTCTCATTTCAGGTGGCATATTGGCGAATGGAGTGCTTGCAGCCAATCGTGCGGAGGGGGCGCACAGTTCCGCCTCGTGTTCTGTCACCTGTTGAAGGAGGGCAACATTGTAATGATTCCGGATGAGATGTGCGAGGGGCCTAAATCAGTTTTCATGCGAGTCTGCAATATCGAGACTCCGTGCCATGAATGGGTACCTGGAGAATGGTCAGAGGTATGAATAGTGGTTAATTTTTTTTGAAATGGAGCTTTTCAATAAAAATTTACCAAGGGGTGGAATTGGGTTATAATTAGGCGTTTTTAATTTATGCACAAAGGCACTCCAAAGCAATCATTTTGAGATAAAGGAGATATAGAAAAAAGTATCAAACATTCTATTTTCAAAATTTATCTTTGCATTTTATAAGTAGTCTGTTGTTCAACGGATTGAAATTCAGCCAATTTTACAACGCTCATATATACAGTTTCCATTACTGAACCAAAATCCACAAAATAGTAGTTGGTTGATAAATTGCTTCTAAATGAAAAATGTGTGAAAATTTATCAGAAGGCTCTAATCTGTCGACATTCTGCCACTTTTAATTTAGATCTTCGTCGTAGTTAATTAATATGTCTTATTCTAATTAATAGTCTAACACTAATAATCTTCTTCTTAATGGATCGATTTATTGGGGTATCGCCTTGGTCCTGATGGGCCAATCAGAAAAAAAACGGAAGGCGGTGCCAAGGGAAACTCAACCCATCCATTTCGGGGTGACGTCACCAAGGCTTCTGCTGAACCTGCATCTATCCAGTAAGGTTTCACCAGCGTAACCATTCAAATGCAAAGAGGTCCCCCAGTCTTTCCTGACTGATAAACACTTGCATGCTGTTGTTCGTACCAGCAGCATAACACTATATTGGTGTGGCAGTCCTTGTAGTGTCTTACACCCTCACTGGTAGGCCGGCTTCCGTGGGTTAAGGTACTATATTGGTGTAGTGTATTGTTCAATACCGAACCGAAAGTGCACTGATGAGAAGCCGCCAGATAAGTAAGCTTGTTCTCAATTCCCTGGCGGGTAAAGTAAGAGTGGGGGTCGAGTTACCCTCCACCATGATAGTAGGTACCTCCGTCGGGAGATGTCGGGCCGTGTTCGATGAAGGCTACTAGGACTCCGGCCTCAATACTCGAGCTATTGCAGCGGCTGTCATTCAGAAGACCCGGATGCTACTGCAGGGCGGGGATTTTACTGCTCTGTTAAGGTTACTCTTTGCCTTATAAGAAAAAGGAGATTCACAGTAAATGGGAACTGAAATAAATGAGTAAAAGCAAACCACGTTTCGAAATAATTACATCTATGGTATCATGTCGACACGAAATTTTGTCTTAGAGATATTATTCCAAACCATATTCTTAATATTTAATCCCTTTTGTGGAGGTACGAAGTTTATTATTCCAAAGTAAAACAAATCGATGAAGTCAATAGTAGATAATCCTACCACCCATCCAACTGTTCTTAAGTATGTCTAATTTTACCCATAGCTGATTTAAGAATTATTGAAGAAAATTCTGAGTAAATCCCTTTCATGACAGCTTACTAAATATTAAAGCAATTTCTAAAGTGGCTTTTACATTTATGTCATATAAGCCACTTTTATTATAAATTCGTTATTATTGTGGGAATGCATGCAATTTTACTAAGCTTTTTCCGTATGAACGCACATGCAGAATGTTATAATTCACATGTAGAGGAAATATTTACAGGGGTGACCATGAGTCGAATAGATACAGCTTGAATTTTGAGTTTTTTACTTTTCTAAATCCAGGACGGCCGTATTTGCGAATTGCAACCTCATTTTCTTTCTCAAAATTTATTTTAGACCACAAATATAATTAGGATAATAAGTATATGGATGACGTTATAAGAGAATGCGAAACGTCCTTGAACATGAGAGAGCCTAAATACTACTCAGACTACCAAGTATTTATCCTCCATAAACACAAATACAAATGACATTTAGATATCAGCGTATCAATCTCAGTATCCCATTAATATGAACTTTTCACCCTAATAGCACAAGACGCTGTGCGATATTGTTACGATATCTCTACGATATTGTACGGTATTAAGAATACCGGACAACGTCGTAGAGATATCGCACAATATCTTGCGCTATTAGGGCAGGCTCTAATCTAATATTTGAATTGTTATTTGAAAGCCATTGTCTACATCAAATGATCTTCCTAATACCGAACTTTCGTTTGTCAGCAAAGAAAAGTATAAATGCGGCAATGCTTAAGAATTTCAGAACAATAGGTGTATAATTACGACTACTGCCCTTTTCGAGTAAAGAGAAAACTTTTCTTTTCTTTTTTTGTCAAAATGAAAGAAATACTTATTCAAAATATTTATCGTCGAAAGTCATTACATTTGTCCATCGATCAGGTAAAATATAAATTCCGCGATGAAAGAAATATGGCTGTTTTGAGCGTATTCGGTCATCAAGCTAATTTTGGAATTTCACGTAAGAATTTAACCGGTCTCCAGAAACGTCGCTCTGCATGAATGGTAACAAATGGTAATCTGAAGTAACAATACTTGGTGAATATAGCGGGAAGTTCAACACCTTCTTGCGAAGTGCTTCTAGAGTTTTCTTGACTGATCTGATCTTTCAACCACCTATCGTCCTCGTCATCTGACCGAGGTTCAAATTTACGTCCCAAAATAGCCCTCGTGTTGCTTCAAAATGGAACGTTAATATAACTAAACTAAACTAAACTGATCTTTCAACATGTCATGTTGGGAAGCAACATTGTCGTGTTTTTCAGCATTTACTGGTGGTGTCTGCTTCACTGCTTCGTTAAAATTGATTAACTGTTGCTTGTCACGCTTCCCAATGATTGTTTCACGCGGTTGCGAGATTCTTAGTAGACTATGCCCTTTTGGACCCACCAGGTTCAACACACGACTTTAGTGACTTGAATGTTCTGTTTGGAACAAACAGACTTTGTTCTTCTGTATGTTCTTGTATCTTGTATCGTCGTGAGGAATCCAGTGTTCAGCTTCCATAGAAAATCAATGCGAAAACCTTTTCTGATTTTGATGGAACAGTTCGCATATGGTTGTTCGATGTTCCATGTCTTTCTTTTTTAGTTTAGGCAATTACTAATTTCCTTACATTTGAACTTACTCGTTGTATGTAGGCATTGTGAAATGCATGTGGCAAGTGTTTTCATTTAGTTAAGCTTCCAATTATTTTATAACTTTTGACTACTTAATTTTCTTGTGGTTTTCTTTGCTCTTTTTTAAGTGTATTAAGATCATTATTTTTAAATAAATTAAACCATTCTTTGCAAGTTCTATTTGATGGAAAATACTTATAGTTAATTTCCATCATCAAATCCAGCACTTTTCTTCAGAATAAAATTAGGAAGTAAAACTTTTGTCAAACACTGTTTCTATTGAAAGAAAAGATCGAAATTTTACTGTATATTTCTAAAGGTTGATGTCAAATCTTTCAAACACAAGTTTTCTGCGACTTAGAGTCATTTAAAAAGTACTTCAGAGACATCTGTTTTAAAGGGTCTGTTTTAAAAATTGCAAATGTCAAAAATTCCAAATCGTCAACTAAAAAAATGGTCAAATTTTATTTAGTCTAAGCCTAAAGTTGATTATTAACAAATTACAGCATAAACTATTGACACAATAATAATATTATATACATTTTCTTTTCTATATTGCTTGCATGCATTGCCACATACCTGCTTTTATCACTTAACAAGTCCACGCCGGCGCGTACCGGCTCGCACTCATATGTCCCATCAGGCGGCACGTACCACCGGTGGCTCGCATTGGTATGTCCCATCAGGTGCCGTGTACCACCGGTGGCTCGCATTGGTATGCCCCATCAGATTCCGTGTACCACCAGTGGCTCTCACTGATATGTCCCATCAGGTGCCGTGTACCACCGGTGGCTCGCACTAGAATGTTTCATCAGGTGGTGCGTATAACCAACAATTTAGATCGTTTAATAACTAGAAAAAATTCCATACAGTTGAAAATTAAAATAATGGCAATTTAACATATACTAATTGAAAAACTAGGATTTATTTTATTTCAATTCAATATAATGATAAACAAATAAATGGTTACGCAGAATGGTTATCATTCCGGTAAAATTTCATTTTTCACTTTAGTTCGGCGCCGCCCGATAAAACAAAGTTCTCTCAGAGTAGCCGCCCACGGAGGAGAAACATGAATTGCAGCGCCGGCGTGAACGTGCTAAAGTGTCAGTTGCATTCTGAAATGTTTCGATGCTCATTTTAGAGACCGTAAATTTTCTGTTTTAACACCGGCAGTAAACCTGAAAAAAGAAACCTAAAATTTGTGAATTCTGTTTAAAGTTGGGAAACCAAGAATATGAGTAGCGTTGTAAAATGTTCTGGTGAAAACAAATTGGACTCAGTATGCAATTAGGGACCAATTACCATTTTTCGAATCACGGATTTATTATTAAGTCCGTATGATTTTACAACCAAACTTAAACCAACTGCATCCGTTTCGCAAATAAGTGCATGAATGAAATTATTCCTTTTGGGAGGATGCAACATTATATAATTTTTCCTATATTGCTTTACGATCAAAGCTTTGTTTCACAATGTTGTTTTGGAGTTGGTTCCTTATTGTGTAACTATATCGATTAATTCTTAAAACATTTTAAAATTATTATGATTTCTGATATTCTAATGTATGTTTATGACATTAATGTTCTGACTTTTTTTAAATTATAATGGATTTTTATTCTGCACAAAATGTAAAGATATTTGAAATGAGTTTAGAATCACCAATGTTTGCAGCCCTCAATAAGAGATTTTTTTTGCATTAGTGCGATCGTACGTGTGGGAATGGTAGTCGCACTCGCACTGTGGAATGTCCTTGGCAGGGAGAGACGCTCGCCTCTTCCTTGTGCGATGCAGACAAAAAGCCGGTCGAGTTTGAGAGCTGCACTCTTGGGCCGTGCGAGGAAGTGAAGTGGACGGTCTCCGAATGGAGTGGGGTACAGTATGCATTTCATTATTTCTGCTTGGAACATTGCAGTCACATTAGTTGAAATCAGATATAGCGTCTATTGACAACAATTAACATATATAACCAGTGGAAAAGTTCTCCACTTCACGTTCTCGGGAACTTACACAGTACAGCGGATTCTGTTTGAAATTCTTACTAGAATGAAGACAATCGAGTATTAATCTTCCTTATTGGGTAGGAATTTAATATAATATACAATTTTGGAGAAAAGCTTATGTATCAAATTGAATCACCTAGATCGTTGAGTTCCTGATTTATATTGTGTAACATACAAATGGAGAGGTAAACAAACAGTCTAGATTCACAGATCGAGTAACAAAAATAGGCACAGATCTACTAGTTCGACGCAAGCTTTATACAATTGAATTCACTCTCTAGATTGTTGTGTTTTTAAGATGTCGTTTTCAATTGTACACTGAGGGAAAAACACACAGATCGAAGAAGTGCCATTTTTTCTTTTAATGTAATTTCAGTGTGACGATTCATTGAGTCCGAGCATTCAATTAAGGTAGACCTATTGTGTATCTATCCTCTTATAACATGAGAAGTAAAACGAACTCCCTGACCAATCCTAAGCGGACACATTTAGGAAATCTAGAACCAACCACCTTCTTATCGATTTCGGAACTCGACTTCGAAAACTACATACAGTCGGACCTCTATTTAACGAAGTCGCTAAATCCCGAAAAAAAGTTCGTTATATGGAAAATTCGTTAAATAGAGATTCATCTTTTAAAATACTTTAAACTACACGAAACAAATTTTAAATTCATAAACACTAAACATTATTAAAAAAGTAATTAATCACACCTTTATTTTGTAAATTAATATATTTGTTTTATATATTTTACCCATCAAAATGACATCTGCAAGGAAAACAAGAATAAAACAAAACATTGTCCGGGAATACACTGTATATTCAATTAAAAAAATAATTTTATATTAAAATTAATGAATTTTAGCATTTCATCATACGAAGGTTTGTTGATTTCTGCATCATGATCATTTCCATCATCTTCGTCTTCATCGCAATTCATCGCTGTATTGTTTTTATTTTTCACACTGTCCACTTCAAAACTGCCTCATCCACATCTTCATAGACACATGCTTTTAAACGTTTTGAACTAGAATTCGATGAATCATAATTTTGTATCTTATTACAATTTTTTTATTATGGTTGATAAGCTGTTTGGAGGAATACCAAATTTTAAAGTAATATCCTTTTTTTCACACCTTTATCCACCTCATGAAGAATTAAATTTTTTTCTTCGATGCTCAAGCACTTTCGCTTTGACATTTTCCAGCTTCAAGGTCATTGATCACCATAAAATGTGTTAAAAGAAAGAATAGGTTTGAAATGTTTAGAAATATTTTGAGGAATAGGGAGAAAAAAAAATATTGGATCACAAGAAAAAGTTCGTTAAATAGATAATGCACTTCGCTATTTGGAGGTTATTTTACGAAGAAATTCGCAAAATGTTTTTGGTTCCAAGAAAAAGTTCGCAAAATAGAGAAATTCGCAAAATAGAGGTTCGTTAAATAGAGGTCCGACTGTATATGTCAAATTTACTGCTGAAAGGTAAATTAACTCGAATTCATTTCGGATAAGACAAATGATAAAGCAAAAATAAGTTTTATAACATTCAAAATTATTTTTTTTAGTATTGCTTTGCAAGCTATGCTATAGGTCAAAATACGAGGTTAAGTCATTAAGTAAGTCACATAAGGTAAGAAAAAAATAATCACTTGGAATCATGATAATCACTTGGAAACAATTTTATTTTTCACAATAATCTCCACCAATGTTGATGCACTTGTACCATCGTTTTATCAGCGGCCCAATTCCAGCTGCATAAAATTCTTTGGGTTGCTGTCTCATCCACAGTAGGACTTCGTGTTGAACGTCGTCATCATCTGCAAAGTGTTTGCCTCCAAGATGTTGTTTTAGTGGAATCGCTTGGGACTAAGTTCGGGCTGTAAAGAGGATGCTACAGCATTGAACAATCAGACTTTTCATCTTTTTGGTCCACTAAAACAACATCTTGGAGGCAAACACTTTGCAGATGATGACGACGTTCAACACGAAGTCCTACTGTGGATGAGACAGCAACCCAAAGAATTTTATGCAGCTGAAATTGGGGCGCTGATAAAACGATGGGATAAGTGCATCAACATTGGTGGAGATTATGCTGAAAAATAAAATTGTTTCCAAGTGATTATCATGGTAAATTCTTTTTTCTTTTTTTTGTGACTTACTTAATGACTTACCCTCGTATTTTGATTTTAGAAATGGTTCCTTAATCTGTGCTTACTTCGAATTATTTTCGTATGAATTATAAAAATATTCTGCTGTCTGATTCTTTATGTATGTGATTAAGGAAATTATCCTGAATTATTCAAATTATAATGGAACCTTTATTAAATGGAAAATTACAAAATATTTTAAATGTTTTCAGTGAGCCCTGTGTATAGCTTTTAATAAAAGATGGTTGTTTTTCCTTAGTGTGACCGTATGTGTGGGAACGGCAATCGCACTCGCACTGTAGATTGTTCTTCGGGCAGAGAGACTCGCGACCCGTCCTTGTGCAATGCAGACAGAAAGCCGGTCGAGTTTCAGAGCTGCACTCTTGGGCCATGCGAAGAAGTGAAATGGACAGTCTCCGAATGGAGTGGGGTATAGTATGCATTGCTTTTGCTTGAAATGTTACAATCACATTGATTGAAATCGGACGTATAGTGTCCACTAAACGCAAAACTCCCTTTAAATATTAAGGTAATGGAGGTGATATCATTTCGACTTTCTAGTATACCGATTGAAGACGTAGATTTTTGATTTTTATTTCGTTATGTATTGAAAAGGATTCAGTGCGTGTTTTGAAACTCCTCCTTTTGGCTAACTGAGTCAAAATTTGATATGGATCTAAAATGCTTATGGAAAGATCATTAAAATGCCACATACCAAAATATATTGTTACAAATGTCTTTCTGTGGGTGTATGGTGTAAAATGTCCAACACGCAGGATAATGGAGAATGAAGGTTTATTCACAAATATGCGGGAAAACACGTAGCACAGGTACAGGAAACAATAATTCTTGCACAAATTAGCAATGTAAACAGAAAACAATTCACAGGTAATAACAGTTCAGCACTTTGTTATCTAACAACACAAAAAGTCAGCAAACAACTAATAACGACAATAATAGCACTTTAAATAGCGCTAAACTCACCAGCTTCCTAGCTCGCACTGCAGAAGAAACTCTAAAGTCGTTCCCAATGGATCAACACTCTCCCTCTGATTCAGGCGCCGTCCTTATATACTCTCTCCGACAGGCCGTGACGTCACATGGAGTTTTCTCGTATATTCAGGCGTATTCCCTTTCCTAATAGAAATATCGAGAAAAGGGTTGCATTTTCTGGAATCATCTATTTGTCGCCAAGGTCGCCAAATTTGTCGCCAAGTCGCCAAAATGGTCGCCAAGGTCAGGGTTCCCGGAACAGCCGCTGTCGTCACTCCATGCTTAACCTTGTAAAACTCTCTTCCCAACCATAGGACTAACATTGCTGGGAAGCGACTTGCCATGTTCGTAACAATATGTATCAATCTCATTGCATTTTTGAGCTACTGTGTGTCCCATACAAAAGGAGAGACACAGTTTTCCCTTTCGCTGATGTAGTCAAAAATCAGACACATTTTTACAAACTGGATATAAACATTATATTCTAAATTTCACCCTCTAGATCTTAATGCTTACAAATTTTCTCTACCGTTTGTAATCTGATGAATAGACTGATAGACCAATCCTAAACGGTTTTAGCACAAAATTTGTTAGACATCAGCAGTTTTCTTGTAAAAAGAGTGCAATAAATTTCATCCATCTTAGTTCGATCCTTTTTTCAGTTGTCACGAGCGCCGACAGACAGACATAATTCGAAATATTTGATTCTGACTCTAGAAGATCAGAATATCATTATAGAATTTTATCACGATTGCAGTAATAATTCTATTACCTCGTATACGAGAAAATGAAAAAAAAATTATCTTTATTTAGGTGTCAAGTACTAAATTAATAAAAATAATAAGATATTCGGAATTTTTTGTGAATATTATTGATGGGTAGGACATACGTATTTTTATTTAGAGAAAAGGATGGAAAGGAAGAACCAAAAATTCCTGCACTCTCAAACAACAACTGAAATCAGATCGAAATTAACCATTCCTTTCTCGTTGTGAAGAGCAGAGTGAACTCCGGCCTGTGCCGGGTTGGGCATTCAATGCTTCATTTCTGCCTTTCACGCGCTGATTTGGATTCTGACAAAAAAGCTGCTAATATGGTTTCTGACCATCAGCAAATGAAACTTTCAGCTCAACATTTAGGAAAATTCGATGTTGCCATTCCCCATTCCTCAAGAACTACCGATGGAAGAATTTGAGATTTATTTTTCCAATTAAAATGTGAACGCATTTGAAAAAAGTTACCTCCGAACAATTTGAAAAATACAAACTAGCACAAATTGTATCGATTTTTTTATGAAAAAAGTTATAAATTTTCGAATAAGTTTTGAATGTTTCTTAAAATGAATTTTAAAAATCACTTTTTTACAAACAGACACAAATTGTATCTTTTTTTTATAAAATAAAAGTTAGGAATTTTCGAATAATTTTTGAATTTTTCTAAAAATGAATATTTAAATGTACTTTTTTACAAACAAACACAAATTGTATCTATTTTTTTATAAAATAAAAGTTAGAAATTTTCGAATAATTTTTGAATTTCTCTTAAAATGAATCTTAAAATTCACTTTATCAAAAACATCGAAATACGGGTTGTTTAAATATGCATTTTGTACTTTCAAACATGCAACCCCTTTAGAGTGGCCACCCTTCTGAGCGACCAACTTACCTGCTGTAGAGAAGTCCCAATGTAAAATATAATAGTCGGATGAATGATCTCGTGTTTCGCACCACACCATTGGAATGGCATACTTCATATGTCAAGAACTATTAGGCCAATCCTTCAGACGGCTAACACAAGATGAACAGCTTATATGAGGATCCCAGCTCTTGTATTAGTCACTCACTTTTCAGTAAAAATATACCACATAACCATTTTTAACTAGGAGAGTTGTAGTTTTCCGTTGATCTTTAAATGTAACGTCTTCAAATATATAACAAAAAAATTTTGTTCTTTTTCACGCTTTCTTGCTATATTTTAATCACCATGTAGCACAAATCACTTAAACTGTAGATTTAAAACAGTAGATAAAATAGGATAAAATAAAAATGAAAGAGAATTCCTACGCAAAACTGGGTCGTTTATTAAGAACTAGAAAATCACCCGTCATGGTATGACGGGTACAAATTGCTTCTTCATTCGACAGATTTCCCGTCAAATTTGACGTGTTTAAATAGATATATATGCGAGAGAAATGTTCAACATTGATTGAAAACAAATAAATTAAACATATGTATTATGACAGGAAATCTTTTTTTATTTACATATTTCTTTATTCAAAACACCTCTTGGTAAACAACATTCCGTGTGAAATATTTTTCGCTGTTTAACAATTTTCCTTGTACTTCAGATGTCTAATCAAAACAAAACACTTCTCTACTTGTCAAACGTTGCAAAAAATATTATCAAATTATATCATCACGATTGCAATAAATAATCAGATGTATCGTGGCGTCCAAACTATATCACGAGCTTGATAATACCACTGACGTGATTTACTACTTTCTACTAAAAAACGGAAATTAATTTGAAATATATAATTAATATAATTTAAAATTTCTCGGGAACTATTGATCATAAAGAGATAAATTTTATATCAATCGATAGCAAATTTATTTCACTATTTTAGAGCTATTAAATTTGAAATTAGAACGACAATTACTTTTTAAAAGTACTGAAATTTAGATGCTCTAACAATGAAATAATGCTGTTTAACGTCTCGCAGGGCTATGGCGCGAGTTTTATTGTTGGTGACGTCAGAGCGTTATCGAGAGACAGATTTTTGCTATTATATTAGTAATTGAACTGTGTGGATGCAACGAACAGATGTCTAGCGACATGTTGTGATAGAATAGCAAATGAACCAGTCGGCTCTTTAACTATTTACTTTTAGAAAAACATAATATGTTTGTGATTGCAAACTGTCTATCCCAATTTAAAATGTTGTCTTACAAACATAAACTGTTGTCGAAAACAAGACATGATTCCAAAAACGCAATATTAAAAAAATCATTGCACAAAAACCGTGAGAGATAGAAAAATGTTGATTGCATATTTGAATTCAGCTCAAAAAGTCACATCAGAAACACAAAAACCTTTTAAATACCAACATTTTATTAAACAGTGTTATCTTTGAAATGTTCTCCTTTCTTTGACTCAGTCTAACTTTCCCTTTAATGTATTCTCAGTGCCAAGATACTTGCAGTCCAAGCATTCAATCAAGGCAGGTTCACTGTGCGAACAAAGACAGCGCACTTTTCCCTGTTGACGCTTGCGATGCTGCTGAAATGCCAGAAGTGACCAAGCCCTGTCCGAAACCTGCACGATGCGAAGCCACGTGGCACGCATCCGAATGGTCAGAGGTGAGCAATCCATCTTTAGATATGCAGGTATGGGAAATACGGTGTTTAAATTAACTGTTAGGAAGAAGGAATAAAAATGAACACACTTAGTGCCCACGAATTGAAAGACTTTTTGAAATCGGGAACAAATCACCATTTTATCGATTTCAGATTCACTTATCAAAAATTGTACCTATGTGTTGTTAATTGCTGTTGAAAACTGAACCAACTTGAATCCTTTCGCGACAGACCACTTGCAAGTAGATAATTAATATTTCGAATGTACAACATTAAGTAATTTCTTTATATGCAGCAACTCATGGATAGAGACTGCGGTACTGCAGTCTCTAATCAGACTGTAATCTTCGAACAGTAACATTGAATTTTAGTAAAATTGAATATCCTGAATACCATGAACACTTATAAATTAAATACATTATTTAAATTGCATTTTCTCGAATGACATTCGAAGATTAAAGTTTAATAAATATCAGTTTGTGCAAGAACCCTCATCATTTAGCTTCTCTTAAATGGAAATTGAAATTCACCTCACTGATATGCCGACAGCTTTTTGAATTTTAAAAGGATTCAACTGGAACTTTTAAAAAGTTGCTCTATATATCTGACTTTGAAGTTATGAAAGAAAAATTCCGCTGCGTCTCGCACATGCGCAGTGAAAAATTATTTAGTACAAACACTCATATTTCCTCTAATATTCACCGTATTTATTTCAAAGTTTAATACAATACTTCTGTAACATATTGTCAAGTATTCTGCAAATTTCGAATAATTGGAATGAAAACTCTGAATGTTATAAGCAAAACACATGCGGAAAAATTTGGGATTTTTTAAAAGAAACATTTATATCTTCCCGAATAGTTGTGCTATGCTTACGAAAATGCATGTAAATATTACGCACATTAAACCATAACCATTGATAAAAGTTGCATCTCGTTATCAGCTTTCTGTGAAACAGGACGGGTGAAACTCCATTTTCGCCTTCATCCCTTTCTGGTGGTCCCCCTAATTGCCCTCGTGACCGAATCTTCACTGCAATGTGCATACGATACTCTATTGAATGTCACACGATTCTCCAGAACTGATTTTGAAACAAAGTTTTCGTATTCATTGCAAATTTCTCGCATTTTACGAAATGTTCCTTAACTTTTATATGCCAGTGTAGAATAAATTACTGTTTTTTTCATCTTGGCAATTCCCGTTACTGCATACTACATCAGAACTTGATGTCTCCTTTTTAACATTAAAAAATAATTATCTGACGCACACAATATGAATCAGGATAGATTATATGTAGCTGTTTTGATTTCAAAGGGTTAAACTTTTTTTCTTAATCATCATACAAGCATCAAAGTCAATGTTTTAAATATTTTCGGTGAAAAGCAAGAAGAATGGGTTTTATTCTTAAGTAATTTTTAATGATACTAATAAATGGTATTCGCTTATTCTTATTTTCATATTAAGTTATACTATAACATTTTTCTTGTTAATTGATAAGAAAATTATTTTATATTGTCATTTTATTGTTCAATCGCAGCTGTGTGAATCTTTATAAATGTAGTAAGGAATACAGGAAAAGGAAATGGGAAACAAAATTTGTTAAAATACTTACCTATTAGAAGAGAAAGAATGTTTTAAGATAATTGATTAAATATAAAATTATTCATAGTTTATGCGAAGAGAGAAAAAAATAACTAAGTGGTACAAATATGCATCAGTGCACAGTGAAGGATTCGTTAAAAGTTACAGCACCCCTAAGATTACATAACGCGAGCCGCCAATGTTTATATGTTGCTATGAAAGTAACATTGAGTGTTTTTTTTTGTCAACACATTCTTGACTTCAATTCTTTCAATATTTTATAACGACGTGGAATTATTTCATAGTAAATTTTAAAAGGATTATATTTTCTAATTCGCTTTATGAATTAAATATTCTGAATTATGCAAACTATGAGAGATTTTTAATCCAAGGAAGTTTCCCAAATGTTTTCGGTGAACATTTCATCTGCCCGCAATAAAAGATGGTTGTTTTCCCTTAGTGTGATCGTATGTGCGGGAACGGCAATCGTACTCGCATTGTGGAATGTTCTTTGGACAGAGAGACGATCGACCCGTCCTTGTGCGATGCAGACAAAAAGCCGGTCGAGTGTGAGAGCTGCACTCTGGGACCGTGCGAAGAAGTGAAATGGACAGTCTCCGAATGGAGTAGGGTACAGTATGCACTTCATTTTTTATGCTCGAAATATTACATTAACTGAAATTGTATGTATAGGATCCAGTAAAATCAAAATTCATTTAACAGATTTATGCAGCGGAAGAATTCTTATTTTCAGTTTCATAGTATACTAAAAGAATCAAGTATGTTCCTCAGAACTCTTCCATTTCACCGATCGTCCCTATATCTTAGATTGATCTACAATTTAATGATCATTAACGCATAAGAAATTTTTGTCGCGTACACATGAAGAGACAAACAAGCAGCCTTCCTTATCATGGCTTTAGTCAAATATTAAACACATATCTAGATATTGCGTATAAAGATCATATACTGAATTTCACCCTCCAAGTCCTCATTCAAGTTTTCCATTTCTCTGCTATGATCGGGAATATTTCATAAACGAGAAAAGAAAAAGATAAAGAAAAAATCAAATTTTATTTTATATATGTTTCAAGAATATCTCTTTATTCAAGAGTTCACATACTGAACTTAATAAACAGCATAGACTCTTTTAAGGTTTTTTAAATATTAGTCATTGATGATGAAATATTTAATGTTAAAATCGGTTCAGATAGATGAAAAGCTACGAAATAAATTTCTACTTTAAGGAAAATATAATTATCTTCAAATAAACTTATTTACATTATAAATATATATTTTTTTTATTACAAAAAAATTAAAACTCTTTCTTATTTTGATTTTTTTTATTTTGTTTTATTTCAGAATTCATTTTTTTATGTTAAATATCAAGATACTTTCGAATCAAATTTCTTTCAATTAACAATTTATAAGTTTCGTTTGGCTTAGAAATGAAATACGCTTTTCCGGACATTGAAAGAATAGAATAATGATAATTAATTTTATATTTTATAGGCAGGAATTATTTTTAAAAACATTCAACATTACTTTATTACGCTTTTTATTTTGAACTATAAATTTATGTGATGCTACAGAAGAATATTGAATTTATAATTTCAACTGACTTTTATAAGTAAAACTACATGGTGAAATACGATGCACGAAGAATTCAAAC
Organism: Araneus ventricosus; assembly: GCA_013235015.1. Taxonomy (NCBI): domain Eukaryota; kingdom Metazoa; phylum Arthropoda; class Arachnida; order Araneae; family Araneidae; genus Araneus; species Araneus ventricosus. Next base: position 37,248 of record BGPR01009511.1, read on the forward strand.
TTTAAATTCCATAAGATTTAAAATTCAGATGTTGCTTTTTCAGACTTCCTTGGATGCAGATTTATTTTTAAATATCTATTTCAGTGTCTCGAAAGCTAACTCTCCAATTTTATGTATTCTCAGTGTCAGAATTTTTGCCGCCCGAGCATTCAGTCAAGGCAGGTCCACTGTGCGAACGCGGACGACGTGTTTTTCCCTGAAGATGCTTGCCACGCTGCTGAAATGCCGGAACAGACCAGGCCCTGTCCGAAACCTGTGCGATGCGAAGCCATGTGGCATGCATCGGAATGGTCAGATGTGAGTAATTCAGCTTCAGTTATGTAGGAATGAGAAATCATGTGTTTAAGGTATCCGACTGATTTAAAATCGTCGTTTTTGATGAAATTATCAAAAAGAAACTTTATGACTTAATTTTGTAGCCTAGTTTAATCAGCTTTCTAAAACCGTCTCACTTTTTACTCTACTTGAATTACAAATGGAGTTACAGCTGTTTTATTACCGAACTGTAAGCATTAGTTTATGTTGCATGAAAACTTTAAATGTGTTTTCTGAGAAATGATATTTTTGAGGAAAACTGTCGACCGTAATATGCTTGATGTTTTCCTCTGAAAACTAAGGTCAATTTTAAAATCAAGTATTATTTTTAAGTGCTTAAATATAAACGAAAAGCATTTTTTATGAAAAATTACCAGTTTAGTAACTATGTTCAGCTATATCTCAAAACTATTTCGAAGTACAAGAAATATTTTAGAGCATAACACAGATAATTGTCATAAAAATGTACTCCTACGAGGATTTATGTATATTTAGAATATGATTTTGTCTATGACTGTTAGCGTAAGGCAAATATTTTAGTCATTTTTCTTCAAATTTCTCAGTTTTTTCAAAAAAATATATTATTTTGAAAGCCTAATTTTACAATATTTTCAGAGTTTTAGAACATATGCAGTTGAAAAATAACATTAAAAAATATATATAAGTTATTTTTCAAAAAAAATGTCTCCGAACACAGTCGGATACCTTAAACTATCTTCTGTAATGAAGGAATTAAAATAACTCACTTGCCGTCCATAAATTGTAAACGGTTACGGATTGACAATTAAAAACTGTACCTATGCGTGCCTAATTTTCTGTTCCTTTAATGAGTATGTAATTCGTTTTAGATAGCACTAGAAGTACGCGCACGGCGTTGCCTGTGGAATCAGGACTGGGGGAAAAATGCCCACAATGACACGAAAAAGTTTTGAAAACAAAATCAAAACAAAAGATACACATTATTGATTTTCCCGCTTATTTTTCTTTGCGGTAATGACATTTATCAAAATAGAAATGTATATATTATTGAGACGACGATGATACGAATGTAATGACGTCGGAATGCCGGAAGGAATCGGATTGTAATGAAAGCATATGACGTCACCTGCCGCGAGGAAAGTCACGCACCAGCCAATGTAATTGCAACAGTGCGTTCTGGAATTGTCCGGAGAAACTCTCGCTCGCAAAAAAACTGTTTGAACTGATCAGGGAAAAATTAATTTAAGAAAACGAAAAAAAGATATTTTAACCATTCTTGTTTTAAATCCGTCATAAACATTCCAGTTATAAGCTGAAAAAAAATGAAAATTTTAGAGATGTTAGAACGTCAGATGCGATAATTTGAAGAAATCTTTATTAAAAATTACCATAAAAGTGAATATTTTTCAAAAATTTCTCAAAATTCTGTAAATTAAGTAAGACGAACGAAATAAACTTCATTGGAATGGAAATCGTTTGTTCTTTTCGATGGTGTAACTGTTTTTTCCGCACAATTATTCGAAGCCATGTTATTGAGAAATGAGTGCGAAAAATCACCCAAAACAACACAAAATATTAAATAAAAATTTTTCTAGATTAAATTTTAAAATTCCGGCTTCGAGGTGCATTCAGTCACCATTACGACTACCTGTGCGCCAAATTTCATGGCTGTAAGTGTGATAGATTCATATGGACATCGCAGACACACACATGCACACGCACACAAACATTACCTTTTATAAGTATAGATATATGTCTAATGTAGGGAGACGAGCAACTGCCGTATAAGTGAGCAGGGTCTCGCTTCCCGGTGGCATATAGGCATTCTGTACTCTAGCAGAGCACCATTGTAACTTTGGAGGGCTCTGATTGGACAAACGAATCTGACGTCACTCTTCTGCATATCGCATCAACAGTGCGACACGTGTACCTTGTTTCAAGTTCTTCCATATTCTTCTATCCATGAATACACATCGGAAACACTTTTGAGGTTGCTTCGAATGATGGTTTCATCTTCAAGGATTTTAACAACTTCGTTTTCAAAAGAAGGGGGAAGATTGGAATTCTGAATAGTCACGGCGTATTACACAAAGAACATTTCGCTACCGCTAGTTGAAAGAATCAGTCAGAGCGTGGTCAGAGGTAAACCAACAACAAAGCATAGTTACGTCAGATTCGCTTGTCCAATCAGAGCCCTCCAAAGTTACAATGGTGCTCTGCTCGAGTACAGTATGCCTATATGCTTCCCGGTGGGTACAAATATGGTGTGAGGTCAATCTGCCTCTTCACCGATAAAGGATCTGAGGGATCGTCTCCTGTGCCGCCTGTAATGGGAGCTATAATGCGTTCCCCAAAGTGCCGGAATTAATTGTCGTGACTGTTGGATCATTTAATGAAACCCTGCATATCTACGGAGGGTGGGGGTGCCTCTTCAAGATATGGTTATGTTCATGTAGTCTAATTACAGTTGAAAATTTTAAAAACTTGTTCCAAACATGTTACTCTGAAGACAATAATTAAATTTTGGACGATGGGACATTAAACCCTTTTTTAGCATTGCTTTGAAAGCAATCCTTTGCATCAAATTATTTTATTTGCAATTGATTTTTTTCTGTGATTGCTTCGAATAAATCCATATAAAGGAAATTGAAATGCCAATATTTTTATATGCTATAAAAATTAAAACTACTGAAGATCTGCTTCAAATTTTGCTCACAGATACTATAAAGTATGAGGAAGGTTTTAGAGAAGGTTTCTTGACGATTAATCAAATAGTTAATTTGTTATTAATAAAAAACTTACTTTCCACTGCGCATGCGTAGTTCAATCTCTTTTTCTGACTAACCAAAAAGGCCACGCAATAATCTAATAATAGAGAAACGTCAAGATAGTTTGCATCCTGTAGTAATTCAGACTAATGAATAGCTTTGCTTTCAAATTGGCTAAAAAATGCTATGAAGCTTCTATATAAATAAAAACGGAACGCATAAATAGTTCTACGCTATAGAAATCCAAATTTACTGGCTCCCGCTCGTGTGGTGCGGAAATTTGGAGAAAAGGATGCCAGCTCAAGGTGTCGTCCTCATCATCTGAGCGTGGTTCAAAATCACGAGATCCGTCCCAAGCTAGCCCACATGTTGCTTCAAAACGGGAAGTTAATATAACTAACCTGAAACTAAAACCAAACTAAACTTACTGGTGAATCCATAACTGGAAATGCAGAACAATGACATATCTCCGTGGGTAAATCGGTAATGTATCTGAAAGGTAAATCAGACGGACAGCGTATCTTGGGCGATTTCCGTGTACACTAGGGTAATGCCACTCTCTAAAGGTTTCTCGTCACGTGACCGGTCGGACAAGATGACGGAAATCGGGGACTGTATTCAATCGGCTTAAAACGGTAGTGACGGAAAACTGCCAGCAAGGAAAATTCAAACCAATCATGAGTAAATTTGACGGTGATGTAGTTCGACTTTCCCGATACCGAAATCCTGTCTGACCGGGGGCTCTATCACGATTCTACCGGCAATTATTCGCACCGAATAGTTCTCGCTCGCGAACACTCTAAATACAGCGAGAAAATAGTCGCGACCTTCAATTTAGATGTGTCACCAACGCCGAGTGACACCAAAGGGAGTAATTTCTCACCGTTTCCGCAAGTAAGAGAAGTGGAAACGATCGACCAATCAAAAGAGAGCACTCTTTCCGATTTCGAAGCATAAACAAACAAATCGACTGTCGAGTCGGCCTGTGAGTATATTGTTTTAATGAAAACTACTTACTTTTGTTCAAATGGTCGTAGTCATGCAGTTTTTACAGCATAATCAAACATATAATTTGTTAGATAAGTGGTTAATAAGTGAAGACTTTGTGCACTGTCCACAGACAAATCTTTGATATTTCTCGAATATAAATTTCTCTTCCAATTGAATCGTGTTTTTACACTTTATGTCATTGTTTTATCTGTTTATTTCTCGAATATGATATGCATAGAATGAATTGACTCTTCCTATGAATGTGCTTTGTTACGCAATAAAATATGTTTTGGTTTTTTTTAATGTTTATTTTCAATACTACATCTATAATCACTGTATCATTTTGCATCTAATAAAGACAAATGCACTCCAGAGAGTACTTCACGTATAAAACATCAAAATAACATTTTTGAATATTGTTTACAGTTGTTTTTCATGAAATCATAGGTACATAAATGCTCTTATCAATGAAATATGATGTAATCAATAAGTGTTTAAGCAAGGAACCCTTCTTGCATCTTCTTGCGCAAGAGCTGACATCAAAACTAGAGCCCGCATTTAAAGTATCGCGAAACGAACAACACAACCTTCTCACTAGCGAAAAGTGCTTCTCGCTTGCCTTTAGCGCGGTGAGAAAAACGGTTGAAACTCGCTATGGATTTCGGTACCCAAACGATTTCGAAAGCTTCGTGTTAACGGAGTTAGATGACATCGCAAAATGTGACGTCACGAGTGGGAGAACGGGTCATTTTCTCGCAACAGAATGGTTGTCGGTAGAATCGTGGTAGAGCCCCGGCTGTCTCAATGCGTAACGTGACGAGAAACTTTTGGCGAGTGGCATTACCCCAGTGTACACGGAAATCGTCCACGATAAGCAGTCCGTCAGATATGCCCTTAAAGTCTAGTGTGTAGGTCCGAGGTATGGCCCTCCTCCGATGGATACGTTTCTTTATCGCGAAAGAGAAAGCCTCAAAGTTCTGTATAGCTGATGCATTTAAATCCAAATTACTCAATATAATTTCTTTTAGATTTTAAATGCTATGAAGCACAAGGAAGGTTTTTGTGATCGTTTCTTTATAATAGATTCAATAGTTTATTTTTTACAAGTTGATATACCTAGAGTGTCTCGGGTTAAAATCGTTTTAATGCCTTTTGTTAATGAAATTAATTTAATTTAATTTATTTTCAGAAAACCTTTAATGAAACCTTTCTTATACTTCAGTATTTGTGACAAAATTTGAAGTACTTAAAACAAATATTAATAGCTGACTAATAAAGTTAGCTTTCGGGGATTTTTAACACTTGTTTCGCTCAAATATACTAAAATATGAACAAAAATAGCTAAAACAAAAAGAACAAGAATAACTGAAAAAACATAAAATAAACACAATGCATCTGGTACACGCAAACGCAGCAGCTCCCAGGGATGTATTGACAATAATGCAAAATAAAATAACAGAATAAAAATCCTATCATAGGACAAAAACCAAGACGGTTATAGATACAAAAACACAATAAAAATTGATAAAAAGGAGAAGAATCTGGCAGAGAACATTTTCAAAGGTCACTCCCCCCTGGGATTCTAAATTTCAGAACTGGGATAATTTTCTGTAGAAGAACTGACTAACAAAGCAAATAAACAGGGTTCCTGTGTGACCTGAATTATCCCGAAATTTGAAAGAAAAAACTTACCTCAAAATACTGCAAATGTCTTTGTAACAAAAAAGCAGAAGAAAGAAAAGTCAGAATACCTTACCTTCTACATCGCGAATAATAACACTAACGTCAACGCAGCCGATTCGAAAAATGGCGCCTAAATATATGTAGAAACAAAGGGAACTGATTTAGACGACAGAGAACCTAGCTCCATCTATTGAGAAAAACCCAAAATAAATTTAAAAAATCTCCTCCCCTTTTCTAATTAAATTTTCATAATTTGAGAAATTCCTAGGAAAACCGCTCAACTTTAAATTATTAATTAAATTATCGATAGGTATGTCATAAGGGATACGGTTATTGCAAATTCTTTTAATTTGAGTATGCATAGTATTTTTTTATAATTTTGTAATTAAGATTAGTTTGAAAATCACATGATGTTATTGCCGTGAAATTAAAGTCGATTTCAGGGCAATAACATTATGTGATATTCAAACTAATCTTATTTACAAAATTAAAAATACTGTGCGTGCTCAAATTAACAGAATTAAAAGAATTTTTAATAACCGTACTGCTTAGTCATAGCTATAGATAATTTAAAGTTCAACGGTTTTCCTAAGAATTTCTCGAACTATGAAAATTTAATTAAAAAAGGGCTGAAGATTTTTTAATTTACTTTGGGTTTTTCCTCAATAGATGGAGCTATGTTCTCTGCCGTCCAGATCAGTTCCTTTTGTTTCTACATATAATTAGTCGCCATTTTTCGAATCGGCTGCGTTGACGTTAGTGTTATTATTCCCGAGGTAGAAGGTAAGGTTTTCTGTCTTTTCTTTCTTCTGCCTTTTTGTTACAAAGGCATTTGAAGTATTTTGAGGAAAGTTTTTTCTTTTTTTTCTTTCAATTTTCGGGATAATTCAGGTCACACAGGAACCTTGTTTATTTGCTTTGCTAGTCAGTTCTTCTACAGAAAATTATCCTAGTTCTGAAATTTAGAATCCCAGGAGAGAGTGATCTTTGAAAACGTTCTCTGCCGGATTCTTCTTCTTTTTATCAATTTTTATTGTGTTTTTGTATTTATTACCGTCTTAGTTTTTGTCCTATGATAGGATTTTTATTCTGTTTGTTAATTTTGCATTATTGTCAATGCATTCCTAGAAGCTGCTGCGTTTGCGTGTACCAGATGCATTGTGTTTATTTTATGTTTTTCTGTTATTCTTGTTCTTTTTGTTTTAGCTATTTTTGTTCATAGTCTAGTATATTTACTTATGTATTTTATCGGAAGTTGCTGCATTTTCGAGCCATTCCGGCTGATGCAGAGTTCAATAGTTTTTGAATTTTAAATGTTAAATGATTCAATCTTTCCTTTATTTTTTGTTCATATTCTAGCATATGTTTCTCCCAAATGATATTCTTATTTTAATTAAAGAAACGTTTCAGCTCATAAAGGAATTTTGTCTATTATAATATTTTATATAAACGCATTTTCTTACAATAAAAATATTCGACATCAAAGTGTTTTTAACCTGAACAATGCCGAGTATAATGGCTAGTTTTTTTTTTAATTATAAAAATATGACACTTTCCAATTCGCTTATGTATGTGTATGATTTTAATAATCTGTATTATTCAAATAATGATGAAATTTTATTCAAAATTTTTGAAATGTTTTAACTGAGCTCTGTATATAGCCTTCAATAAAGATGTTTTTCCTTAGTGCGATCGAACGTGTGGGAACGGCAAACGCACTCGAGTTGTGGAATGTTCTTTGGACAAAGAGACGGTCGACCCGTCCTTTTGCGATTCAGACAAAAAGCCGGTCGAATATGAGGGCTGCACTCTTGGGTTGTGCGAAGAAATGAAATGGACAGTCTCCGAATGGAGTAGGGTACAGTATGAACTTTTTTTATGTTCGAAATCTTGCATTAACATTAATTGAAATTATATGTATAGGGTCCAAACAAATCAAACTTCATTTAACAGATTTATGTAGCGGAAGAATTCTTATCTCGACTTTCTCGTATACTTCAGCTGATTTTATTTTCAGTTTCATAGTATACTAAAAGAATGAGGTATGTGTCTCAGAGCTCTTCCATTTCACCGATCGGCACTATATGTTAGATTGATCTATAATTTTATACTTTTCATTTTTTATTATTATTCATTTCATTCATTTTTTATATTTCATTGCTTCTGCTTGAAATATCACAATCAGATTCGAGGAATAAGTCCAGGAGAAGAAAACCCAATGAATAGATTTTACCATCTGGAAGTGTTCTCCTCTCGACTTTCTTTTGTACTTACACAATACGATTGTTTTGTGATTAGTTTCTTTGTGATCACTTTGGTACAAAGCATAAGTGATGACTATATCTGAATGTGGAGTGCATCCATAAATGCCTGAAAAATGGTTCTAATCTATAGGTGTACAAGGATAAGACGCTTAGCTACAGAGGATCCATTTTTCGGGAGCGCTTTGGGGACAAAAAATTAGTGCGTTTATGTTACTTTTTAAAGTCAGATATGGTGAAGGGTGAAAAAATAACAGCATCGTCCTGGCGCCGTTTACCCTTGCTAAGTCAGTGGTGACGATTGGAGGCAAAAAAAAAGCCATATTTTGGTCTAGGCACCACTTACCCTAGAGAAGGACATGACAGGGATAGGAGAAAAAAAGACCACACAACATTGTTAGTATGTACTTTAATTGAAAAAACTCTTTAAATTAGAAAACGAAAATCGATACAACGTACAGAATTGAAATAAAATTCATGGATATTTAATTTTTGAAGTTTTCTTTAAAACGCTATTGAGAGTAAACTTTTTATTTCAGTTTTCAAGCATTCATTGGATAAACCTTTCATGTGAATAATACTCATCAAAGGATTCAGCGCGGTGTGTGTATTGGACTGATGTTCTTAATGTACGAAGGGCTTGCAGAGATTTTGGGCTCATGTTGGTTTTTCTTTTGGCGCCCTTCATCTTCATTGTCCTCATCTTGTGATGCGTCATCTCATTGAAACTAATTACTACAATCGAAATGCTGATCACTAAAACTGGAGGAATTTCAGTATGTTGAGATAAGGGGATCAGTTCCACTCTATTTTGATGACACGCTAATTTTACTAACAGAAATTATATTAAAAATCATTAAAATTAATTTATTAGGTAAATTTGATTTTCCTGCATATTTGTCTGATCCAAATGATTTCGCATTCGTTTTCCAAGCACATAAATTGATTTATAATTTGAATTCAATTTTTTAAAACAAAACTACTAGGGAAAAAATCATTCAAAAAGAATTCAAATATTTGTTTTCATAAAAATTAAGAATTCAGTCCATGCATTTCAATTTACTTTGTTTTCATACAGCTAAAAATACAAGGGAAAAAACAATACAGCAAAAATTCAAATTTTGGTTTTCTATAAAATTTAAGAATTCAAATGATGCATTTCGGATTCTTTGTTTTCATAGATCATTGTAAACACTATTTCTATCACTCAGTGTCTAACTTCCCTTTTGATGTGTTCTCAGTGTGAAGATTCTTGCAGTCCGAGCACTCAATCAAGGCAGGTCCACTGTATGAACGAGGAAGGCGCAGTTTTCCCTAACAATTCTTGTGATGCTTCTCAAATGCCAGAACTGTCCAAGCCCTGTCCGAAACCAGCGCGATGCGAAGTTATGTGGCATGCATCCGAATGGTCAGAAGTGAGTAATCCTTCTATCCTTTGCACGAATAAGTATCCAGAAGTTTAAACTATCTTTTATAAATTTGAAATTAAAATAAATTCATAGACCATACACGAAGTGGAAAAGGTTTTGAAATCTCGAACCAATTACCATTTTATCGATTTCCGATTCACTATCGAAATTTCTCTCACTATGTATGTGTAACTTTCTGAGGCACATCTTGTCCAGATATGACGCTGTTCGCAAAGCGTAGGTTTGACATTTACATTTCTCTTCATCTTCTGCTTTTGACTTTTCTTCTTCCTTCCCTCGACGGCAAGCAAGGGACTCACCATGGGTCGATCCTCCGTTTGCTTTTGCTTCTCGTGGATAACTAAATCCCCAAGTATTGTACGTGCGCGAGACACATGAGAATGTTGGTGCATTTTAGTGCCGATTTATCAATTCAGCTGGTGTCCTACCCATCTGATTAGTGCGCTAAGGATCAAGCAAATGTGGTGATCTTCTAGGGCTCGGCTTTAAGGGTATTCAACGTTGTCAAAAGTGTATCTGATCGTATACGTTCCGGGTAGCTGTAAGGTGGACTGCTGTACTGCCCAGAATCGGTGCTTCCCTTCCTTGTTGATCTCCATGGTGGGTAGTGCTTTTGGGACCCGAATTATACTCCTACTCTTTTGGATAGTCTAAAACCTGTCTCTGAATCGATCTTCAAACACACACTTGCTTTGCTATTCTATTAGTGCCTTGTGATAAACTTGCAGAAACCTCTTGAGAAGGGATTAAAAGCTATTGGTGGAACTCTAAAGCTAATGGCGGAGTTCGTTGTCACAAGCTAAATACTTCATTAGTTAGCCTATGTTTATTACACTTCATAGTACATTTAATGACTGTTGTGATGTTATAACTAAAAGAGAACTGCTGAATTTCAGGGAAAGTGAAATCTTTGATAAACTAGCATGCTAATGTGTTATTTTCGTGAAACGAATACGCTTTTAAAAGAGGGAATGCTCTTTTCCCAACTAATAACATTATTTTAACCTTCAATACAATGAAAGTGTCGTTAAATATGAAAGTGGGTTACTAGAGCTGTAAAACGCCCCTACATATACAACAAAATCCATCAGATGTTATCAACCCCAGCGCTTTGTCTATATGTGCGCATCCTGCCATCCTGACCAAATTGTAGTCTAGATCCTTTATTTGTAAACTGTAAACAGTCTCATACATCAAATTCACGAGAATGTCCAAAGAAGAAGTTAGAGGGGAAAATTTCAAGGATTTAAGAACAAGAAAATATATCGCACTCTGAAGAGAGAGGCTAATCCCCGAGCAAAAATCTACTTCTGACATTCAAACAGTTAATTCATTAACAGCTCATAATTTAATATAACAAAACTCGTCTGCTATCCATCAGTTGAATTAAAAACAATTGTGCTGTAAATAATCCTTCACGAGATAAATACTACAAAAGATAAGGATTACGATAGTCTTTAGTGATATTGAGAATCCAATAATTTCGCCAAAGAAGTCGTAAGGTTGCTTTTTTTTCCTTTTTACTCTAGTAATTGTTTAAAATAGTCTCTTTTATATCTTGAAACTGACGAAGTTTCTAAACATGAATATCTGATTTCGACGACCTTATCAACACTAATGAACTCTTTTTCATCGCTTTACAGGAAACACATCTGAAAAAGATGACAGTTTCAGCATATCAAAATATAAAATGCGCCCAAATGAAAAGGAGACTACAGTTATATGTAAAGAAATTTTAAGAACAATATTCTAATTACAGTTCATGTGGAACAGTACAATTATAAATAATCACCATTGACATTGATACACTGATCCCAGCGCGTAGGAAGGGAGTGGATGGCTTCAGTATAGAAACTGCTGTGTCAGGCAAACACCCATTCTCGCCGTCTTCTGATTCTCTGACAGACGCTTGGGCACCCACTGTGCACAAACTTTGCCGCAACCAACCTTTTTGTAGACAGTTCCATTGCTTATCGACAGTTCAACATCAATTTCACGTGTGGATATCCGACTATTCTGCCGTATGAACTCATACACAGCCGAAATCGTGGTACTGTTGGTCACAACGTGCGCCTTCCCAGGGCGTGGCAAGTCCTTGATGTTTACGCGTCCCGCATCATAACGCTGACACCACCGGAATATGGTGCACAGTGCGAGACACTGCTCTCCGTACACTTCTTTCATCCTGCGATAAATTTGTGAAGCATGCTTCCCTTCTGCGCGAAGAAATTGGATAAATGCTCCTTTTGCTGATCTGGAGGAATCTATCATGCAACGAACTGCGGAAACAACTCTCCAGAAATGAGGATATTGATGCGAAACCGTTAACTGCGCAGGTGCAACTGGGAATACCACCACGCCATCTATCGACTAGCACATTAACTCACTGGGATGTGATGCAATGCCGATACAGCTAAGGTCTCTTTTTCATTTGGGCACACTTTATATAAAGCTTTTCACAAACATAATGTCATTGATAAACATTTAGGCGGAGTCGCATTTTTTTTAATTAATGATATTCCATCAAAACCGGTGAACTTAACTACAGATCTACAGGCTGTTTCTGTAAGAATATATAAAAAATCTTTTTTACGATTTGCTGCTTATATTTACTACTTAATCAATACGTCTGTCAGTTAGATGTAAAAATTTGATCCAACAGTTCTTAGTCACGTTTCTTATTCTTGTTGACTTAACATTCCGTCGGGAGCATCTAATCTGTGAGATGAAGCATCCATATTTTTTTAGCGAGTGCGGGTTTTCCCGAGAAAGGGAAATGACCTCTAGTAGCTTCCTGACTCCCTACCACTCTAACACTAGGGTATCGTGGTTTTATCTCTAGTACTCTTCTGATATACGTGAGGGGTACGTTAATCTGGCAGACGAGTTGCGTTCGATTACGTTTATACTTTTGATGTCCCATATTTGAATCAATATTTCCTTTTATTAACCTGCAAAAGTTTGCCTACCTGTGTCCTAGCCCTTAATTCAGTGATATTGATCATCATTTCCAATATATTGTTTAAAAAATTTCGAATTATTTCAGGCTCTGAACGACAACAGTTGCCATTGCTAAGGAATCTTATGGGAAATCAAACGTCAACTCCCTCCTGAATTCCTGGTCATCTTGTTAGTTGAAATTGCAATTAAATAGAAAAAATATTTTAAAACGCAAACATAGCTCAGTATGACCGAATAGTTCAGTTTGCTAAGCTTTTCCTTAAGCCGAACCAAAAATATAATTTTTAATCTCACACATGACTTGTGCTTGGACGTTTAAGCATTTCTATTGCGCCCGACCGAAGATTAAAAGGCCATATCCCAATTCGGGTAATTCTAACATAAATGCAAGAGTTTAAAGATCTAACAACTCTTACAATACAATAGCCTGTGCTTTTTAAACACAGATGAGAAAACCTACATTCCTCAAGCAACACGATCTTTCAATACTATAGATCTTGAGCTATTACTACTATAATACTGTTACAAAGCTATAAAGTCGTTTCCCTGAGATGCTAATCTTGGCGACAAACTTGGCAACTTGGCGATAAATTTGGCGACTTGGTGGTAAAATTGGCGACTTTGGCGACAAAAAGAATTTTCTAGAAGGACCTCGAACTTTCAAGCTATTTCTACTGGTTTCATGAACTTTCTAGAGACTACGTCACTTCCTACGTAATGAAGTCACTTCCTGTTGAAAAGTATAAAGGCAAGCTCTCAAGCCAAGAAGAGTTAGTTGTGTCTTGATCTACAAGCAAGTTGGTGAGCTAATAGGAAACCTTTGAGCGTTGTGTTGAGATTTAATGGTAATCTCTGTTGTGAATTTTTACAAGTGCTGTTTTAATACTTGTGTTACGTTTCTTTGCTTAGAATACCTGTAAAATAAAGAGCTTTATTTTTGTAATCCTGCTTATTGGACTGCATTCACGTACCCACAAGACGATTTTGTCACAATACTATTGATCCAGCGAGAGAAGGAAGTTCTCCACAGCCTATTGCATCTCTTCATTACTTCGGAAGTGACGTCCTGATAATGCTGACTTCAATGCAGGAAAAAGGTGAAGATGGGTGCCGAAGGACCTCATCTTATTAATCATTTTTAAATTTGACAGTGAACACACACACCATGCCTTTGATTATAACTGATAATAGATGCAACCATCACAAATTTTACCAGACATCAGTCATATCTTTACAGCTGCAGGCAGAGACAAATTCACTTCTCTTTCAGAAATAACTATAGAAATAATTATGGCGATGAAGCAATTGATATAATTAATCAAACTATCATTAATGCTGTTAATTCTTTCATCCCGCAGACAAAAGCTACGCGAAGAAATAGAAAATATCATGGTAGAAAAATTACTTTCAACGGGCTTCAAAGAAATAGCAGAAAACGTGAGGCACCTGTCGCAGACACTGATAACTCAATTTTACATAAAACGGCCAAAGATGCAAGACGCATTCTGTGAAATAGTCAAATAGCGTCGTGGCGAATACGAGGGATGTTCCGAAAGTAAGTTTCGTCGTGTTTTTTCACAAGGTAGCTAGCTATATTACAATCCGAAACATAAAATGGTATTACAAAACACAAACTTTTGGCTATTTTCTCACATATTCGCCACCGACACTGATGCATTTGTGGTATCGTGAAATCAATTTTAAGAAACCATCCTGGTAAAAAGTGGTGCTCAGCGAGAGAAGGAAGTTCTCCACAGCCTATTGCATCTCTTCATTGCTTCGGAAGTGACGTCCTGATAGTGCTGACTTCAATGCAGGAAGAAGGTGAAGATGGGTGCCGAAGGACCTCACGCTGATCACAAGACTGCAAGAATGGCAAAAAGCCTTGAGGGGTTTTGTTCTTGGATGATGATGAAAGATCCCACACAGCAAGGGACACAAAAGAACACATTCGTCACCTGGGATGGGAGAGATTGGATCACCAGGCCTACAGCCCAGATATTGCCCCATCAGACTTTCAAATTTTTCCTGCATTGAATTCACCACTATTGGGACGTCGTTTCATAAGCAATGAAGAGGTGTGAAGAACTTCCTTTCCTCGTTGGGCACCGATTTTTACCAGGATGGTTTCTTAAAATTGATTTATACGACAAATGTATACATACATACATAACTCACGCCGACCGACTCACTCAGAGGGTTTAGAGTCAGCAAGGATCGACGGGATTGAGTCAGACCAGCCAAGAAAGAAAAAGGTTACAATTAACAGACCTACCTATTTGGAAGGAATGGATTACATAGCTACGTGCAAATAGAAAAAAAAGAAGAAGAAATACAAATATAAACAAAAAGATACAGAAAAACAAACAAAAACATGCATAAATACAAACGAAAACAAATACAACACAAAAGCACCAACGGTGCTACAAGACAAATTGTGTGGCACCATCGAATTCATTCTTAATAAATCTTATAACAATTATATTTTCTTATGTACGTTTATCACACTAATATTCTGAATTATTTAAATTATCAAGGATTTTTATTCCGCGGAAGATTTAAAAAATTTTAATGGGTGTAGAATTGCCAACTTATTTAGCCCTCAATAAAAGACTGTTATTTTTCCTTAGTGTGATCGTACGTGTGGGAGCGGCAATCGCACTCGCACTGTAGAATGTTCTTCGGGGAAAGAGACACTCGATCCGTTCTTGTGCGATGCCGACAAAAGGCCGGTCGAGTACGAAAGCTGCACTCTTGGGCCGTGCGAAGAAGTGAAGTGGACAATCTCCGAATGGAGTAGGGTACAGTATGGATTTCATTATTTATGCTCGAAATATTGCTATAACATAAATTGAAATATTGTTTCCAGGGGCCACTAAAAGCACATCTCCACTAACGGACTTAGCAAGCGAAAGTCTCCTCCTCTCGACTTCCTCTTGACCTTAAATAATGCGGATGATTTTTTGTAATATGGAGAGTCTCAAGAGAATTAAGCACTCGAAATTCGATATGGATCTACAATTTTGAATTTTGGTGTCTAGATCAGTTACCGAATTACATGTATATAGCTCGTTGCTTTTTAAATTTTCGTACGTCACAAAAACATGAGAAAAAAAACAAACAATCTACACTTTCACGGATATAGTAAGAAATTAGATGGATTTCTATGAATTATAAGTAAAGATTATGTACTGAAATTCACACCTCAGAACGTTGCATTTCAGAGCATCGCGTTCGCTTGCACACTGGAGAGCAGACAGACATCTCCTAGAATAACGGTTCCCAAACCTTTTGGTTATGCGGAACACCACTTGTGTAAAAAATATTTTGAGGCCCACTAACTAGATATACAAGTAAATAAATAAAATCACATGTATTTATATTCTTGTTTTATAAGCGCGTATTTGTCAGTAATTAGTAAAGCTTTCTATAAAAGGATTAAAAATATATTGTTTATAAAGCAAAAAATGAATAAAGACTCTCGAAGTTTCCGAGTTCGAATCTTGATTGGCGTTCCGCGACCCACTAATGACGCTATCCTCGGCCCACAAGAGGGCCACGTCCTGCCCAAGAAGAATTTTGAACAAAATTTGTGAGAAAACCATTTCAACAATGTTAATGTAAATATATATTTATATAAATCTGCAATCTCCTTTTTAACTTCAATAAAAGTTGTTCTTTTTTCAGAATTCTACATTCTGACTTTGTTGTACCCCTTATGGACCAAAAGTGTTTCATAAAAGCAATAAAGGCTTCTGAATTGAGGTCACTGATTAATTCTAAATGCAAAGCCGTAGTAGCAAAACGATATATTTATATATCCTTTTGTGTTTTTTTTTTATCTTTTCTGCCTTTGTGTTTAAACACAGAAATAGTGCCACATGCAGAACATGCTCTATTGGACGTCACTCTGTCTTTAGAAAGATCTGAATTTTTTTGTTGAAATCTACGTCTAATTCTAATATCTCAACTGTTATTTCCGTCACAGCAGGGTAGGCAGATATTATACCGAACATGATTTTTCAGACATAGAAAGGTCTAAAACGTGGAAATTTAACAATATCTTGAGTTGAATTATTTTTTTAACGGTTGCAGTACCGTTAAAAACTTAATTACAAACACTTTACACTACGACACACCCCTGATTCCAAAGATAAAAATCTCCGGTTTGCAGTTTGGATGAGTGTATGTAGAAACTTTATTGAACAAGAAAAAAGTTACATACAGTGTTTTAACATTGACAAAATACACGTGAAAGTTATAAAAACAGCCAAAAGTTTGTGTTTATATATGAATAGAAAGACTAGCGAAGCAAAAACCATTTTAAGACAGGTCCTAAAAGTTCGCTGCATCTACATACCTGTAGGAGGACTGATTAGGGTTCTAGGTATTGAACCTCTAGAGGGTCTTAGTCCAAATACAGGATGCACACTAACTCCAAGTATGAACTAGGAGGAGAGGTAGAGAACATACGCAGGGGAATCATAATCACGCAGGAAAGCATAGTCGGAAATGCCACCCACACAAAACAAAAAGAAAAAGAATAAGTAAAGACACAATTTTTATTTATTTATTCACAACCTTCCCGGCACAGCCTACACAAGAAGGTATAGGGCCTTCCACAGGCCGGAGTGAAAACATAAAACAAGAGAAATGAACTACATTAAAAAGAATTTACAAAGAGCCCCAAGGGGTGAGCAGAACAATTTAAAAATCATAGTTTACAACAATGAACTCAGAAAAAAGATAAAGAGCAAAAACACAAAGCACAAAAAGATTAAGAGCAAAAACACAGAACGCAAAGAGCAAAAACACTAAAAGCTTAACATTAAAAGCACAAAACACAGAAAGATTAAGAGCAAAAACATAAAACGCAGAAAACCAAGAGCAAAAACACAAAAAGCTTAACATAAAAACACAAAGATTAAGAGAGACACAAAACGCAAAAAGCTAAACATTAAAAACCCAAAACACATACAAAAAATCAAGATAACCAAATCAAAACCAACAGCGTTTAAAACCAAACAGTTACAAACAAAAAACGAGAGACAATAAGCATTACAAAAACCGCGCAGAAGCACACAAGAGATCTAACAAAATCTTTACAATGGATAAGATAACAATTTAAAAGAAAACCAAACAATTCCTAAAACCGTCGAAAACTCGAGAACAGTTAACCAAGTATTAGAATGACACCAAGTTGAAGAAAATAATAATAATAAAAATTTAAAAAATAATAATAAAGACGCAATGCAGAAAGAAGTGTAAAGCGCTTTACCACTCAAAAAATAGCACAATAATGGTTAAAAGACTCACAGGAGGTTTTAAAAAATTTCGCCCATTAGCACCGATCCATGTATGGCATCTATTGCTGAACATTGTCAAAGATACCGGTAAGATTCTATCGATGTTTTCTACCTCCCTTCCAAATTTATATGTGGATTCCGGGACGACATGCTTGTGTATTTTCGTATGCGAGAAATTAAAGCATTAAAATCACATTTTGATTTAAACAATTTTAAAGAAAATCTCTTTGTTCACCGGTCCTATACTAAAGTTAAAAAAGACAAATTTGCTAAATGTTAGTCATTTATCGTGAAACTTCTGCTCATAAAGGCGGTTCAGATAGATGAAAAGAAATTGTTTCTTCAACGAAAAGGTAATTTTAGAAAGAAAGTTTTATCTAGATTGAAGAAAATAGTCTTCCTTCATCGTAAAATAATATCGTCTTTCTTAATTTAATTTATCTTTATCCTGTTTCATTTCGAAATTCGCTTTTCTTAGTTAAATTTTAGAATTCTTCCATAAAATTTTCCTATTGTCGGCTGTAGAAAAAATAGAATAGAGGTAATTTATCTTAACAGATTTTTTAATGTAATTTCTGTCAATAGAGAAAAATTATATTAAAAATCATTAACATTAATTTATTAGATGTATTTTATTTTACGGTATATTTCTCTGATCCGAATGAAGAATTTGTAATCCTTTGCTTTGAATTTAAATTTAAAATGTCATTGACTTTTTTAAAATAAAACTACATGGAGAAAAATCGTGCACAAAAATTCCAGTATTAGTTTGTATAAAATTTAAGCCTACAAATACTGCTTTTTCGATGTTTCGAAGATTCCTTCTTTAAAATTATGCCTTTCAATTACATAAAAGCTCATTTTCCTTTTTAATGTATTCTCAGTGTGAAGATTCTTGCAGTCCGAGCACTCAATCAAGGCAGGTCCACTGTGTGAACGAGGAAGGCGCAGTTTTCCCCAACAATTCTTGCGACGCTTCTCAAATGCCAGAAGTAACAAAGCCCTGTCCGAAACCTGCGCGATGCGACGCCGTGTGGCATGCATCCGAATGGTCAGAGGTGAGTAATCCAGCTTCAGGCCTGCAGGAATGAGAAATTTTGTGTCTAAACTACCTGTGATAAAGTAGGAATTAAAATGAACAAGTTATCTTCTTTTTATTTCAATTGTGGTAGAAGCAACAAAAAGTTTGTCCAGTATATTAAATAAGAATTGCTAAATGTAAATTTCAAATAGTGTTTATTTTTACCATCCATTGTTTTACAATGTTGCCCATAAAATTACATGATGAACAAAATTAAATATAATGATAAATAAATGTTCTAAAAATATATTTACAAAAAAAATTAAAGGCTGCGTGCCTTTAAAAAAATTTAAAGGCACGCAGTGTCTGAATGTATAATTCAGCCACTGCGTGGACGCAATTGTTTTTGTAATGGCTGAATTTATAATTTAGCCACTACAACACATTGGCATCCACGAATTGGACGAATATATGAAAACGGAAATCAATGCTCATTTTTTGGATCTCAAATTTACTATTGATAACTGTAACCGTGTATTACTAATTTCTGTCGAAACCTTTCGCGAAACAATACTTGTAAGAAAATAATTAATATTTCGAATGACCAACATTAAGTACTTTATTAATATGTTGCTATGAGAGCAATATTTTTTTTGTCAAAATGTTGCTTTTCAATTGGTTAATTAACTGTGTACCTATGTTGAATTAATTATTAATAAATTATTAAAAGATCCTATTTCTGATTCATTTATGTATATTTTCACATTAATATTCGAAATTATTTAAATTATATATACTTTTATTGTACGAAATATTTCAAGATTTTTTAAATGGCTATAGATTTACAGATTTAGTTATCCCTCAATGAAATATGGTTGTTTTTCCTAAGTGTGATCATACGTGCGGGAACGGCAATCGCACTCGCACTGTGGAATGTTCTTCGGAGAGAGAGAAACTCGATCCATCCTTTTGCGATGCAGACAAAAAGCCGGTCGAGTTTCAGAGCTGTACAATTGGGCCATGCGAAGAAGTGGAGTGGAAGGTCTCCGAATGGAGTGGGGTACAGTATGCATTTCAATATTTCCCCTTGAAATATTGCATTCGCATTAATTAGAATTGTGTTTGCAGGAACCAGTAAAAGCGCATCTCTATTATCAGATTTAACCACAGTAAATCTTTGGCTCTCGAATTTGTCGC